>PKRV01000991.1:1725121-1817342 GCA_003709505.1 Hyphantria cunea | reverse complement strand
ACTAAAAGTATCAACTAAGTGAAAACAAAAAAAATATTTAATTTTTTCCCAATTTTTTATGTATTATTTGATTTGTTTGAGCACAACACACATTTATTTGACATGTGACATGACAGATAACAATTTTATTAAAATCACATACACACAAATTTTCACAGATGTTTTCAATCTTGATAGTGTCTGACTCGTCTTGAAACTTAGACTTTAACAATGATTCGATTAGGTAAGTGTTATTTTTATTAATTGAAGTGTAATAAAAATTATGCTTTTAATCACAGTTTTAGTTGCCTGTGTTTATCTCGTTTCAAATATTGATTGTATTTAAAAAGTTGACTGTAGTCTTATGAAAATTATGTTAAGTTATAAAGATCTATATTGTCCTTTTGTTTTAAGGAATAATTTTTACATATTCATTAAAATATAGGTGGGGTAACGTTTTTTTGTTTTTTTGAAAAACGGTCTCCATTTCATTTCATCCACATATTTTATGTTTTTTATCATTATTTTCATCACGACGAAGATTTGAGATGTAATAGCTGATTACGATTTCATCAAAAGAAGAAGGACAAAATATGGGTAGGTATGTCATGTATATAAGTAATGTTTAATGTAAAGAATATATTTTTGTGTTCAGCTTCCAAAATATTAAGGTGCGTCTTTATCTATAGAGCAGGGTGTGCGCACGGGCGCAGCAGTGTTGGGGGCACCGAACGCGGCCCTTGTAATGGACTTCTGCGCTTATTACTAAAAGGCGCTAGAGTAATGATTACACACGCGCTCTTAACGGGTTATAGACGCCTCTTTTCTTATTGATACTAATTGCATTAAACCAAGTGCTGGTTTACTGCTTAGGGTGTAGCATTACAGATCGGTGTTAATATATTACCCAAGACATTTATATTTCTATGCGCGGGTTTGATGCGAAGGTAGTACCCAACAACAGTACCTACATATTTTGGCCTTTCTTCCTAGCAATAAAAGACCTGTTTGTCAGGTGGTTAGAGACTGACTACTAAGCCAAACGTTATGGAGTGGTTCCACTCAAGACAACTAATTATGAGAAGAACAAACTAATTTCCTAAATAAATAAAATAACCAATGAATAAAAAAATTTATAATAGCCTAGAACATAAAATAAAAATACATAAGTAAACTACAAAGTAAGTACTGCAAGATTTACGTCGACAGCAAAGTTAAAGATTGACATCGAAGCTTGGTCTTCATGACATGTGGACAGTATTCTGGATAGTGATGCAAGTGACCCTCATCACACGTGTAGTAATATTCTGGATGTGATTCGTACAAGTCAGGCTTAGATAACAGTCTCGGAATGCTTTCGGCCTTTTGTACGACTGTAGGTAGTCCTTGATGCTTTGAGGATAGTTTTGGCAGACTTTCTTGGGAGCAGGGATACAGCTCCGTAGGTGTGTAGCGATCGCCTTCGTAATGGAAAAAGTCAGATTGCAGGTCCGTTTGGCGCAGTTCTATTTCGTCCAGTCTCTGTAGCAGTTGGCTTCTACATTCTTGTGTATGATAACTTCCTTGGTATTCAATTGCGTCCAACCTTTTAAGCATCTCCCTTTTACATTGGTTTGAGTCACACAGGTTTCTGGTGCAACGATCTTGACAGAGAAAAATTTAATTAATTCTCACGGAAATCTATATTTAAAAATAGCTATTGTAAATAGGTACGTATCTGTTATTGAATTAATAAATGGAGAATCTTATATTTTATTTGATACTTTCCAAATCAGTTTTATATAATTATTAACCCAAAAAAATATTAGCGCGATATCCAACATACCCAGCACACAAGATCTAGTAATTTAAGACTATCTCTCTACCTGCAAGGAGACAAATGCAACACTTTTCAATTTTATTGATGAGATGTGAGCCGCATTTTTCAATTTTATTAGTATAGTATCAACCTAAACCTATGGCCAGGATGGCGATGGCGATGGATTGGCGCTCCGATTTTACTAATTTTAGAAAAATACTGAGGTATAAAGTAAAATGATGATTTTAAATACGTGTGTAACAATTATACTCCATATTATCTACATTCTACAAAGTTCTTACCACCGCCCGCCTCGTCACATTCCTTAGTGCATTTTGGAACACATCCACAAAAACACTGCATATTAACTCTCAGCTGCATAATGCCGAATAAGAAATATCCTAAAAATATTTAAGATGAATATTATTCATTTATTTATTAAAAACATCGCTATCATACAAAGTCGGTACACTCCTTTTTCCATGAAATTATGAAAATGCTTTGTTGAGTAGCTTTCAATTTATTGTAGGTTGGTAATTAACACTGTAATCAATTTGCATAAACCAAATCGTTTAATTTAAGGGTTGCAATTGTTGGGAAATCGCTCATAACATAGAACACAAATTTGAAGTGCCTTCGATGGTAAATTTTATATGACTTTTCCTCATAACACGCATACTTCATATTCAACTATGTGACCAGGACTACAAATATGGAGGATACTTTTCATCTACCTCCGCTCTTATAAGGAAACCAAGAGTTATTTAATGAAACTTTCCTGTGATTACTAGGAAACCTGAGTTTGGGCTCATTTGAGTCGTTTTGACGAGTTCAACACATTGAGGTCACAAACAGTAGCCTGGTGATGAAGCTAGGAAGAAAAACCTTACGAGCCAATGGTTCACTTACCCAACATCATGCCCAATACAACTGCTATCAACAGTTGGAAGTATACCATCACGGCCATCATTAGCATATATCCAACTACACTATGAACTAAAGCTGTAGTTGTAAAACCTATTTTCAGAAAAAGCCTTAACAAACCAAAATTTAATTAAATATTATTATCTTTATTTATCAAGAAAGCCTTAATGGATGACGTTCGTATATGCGGTACGTCGCCTAAATAGAAATTTTTAACTAACTGCAGACGGGATCCACGTCTGTGCGGGCAGGCGCTGGGAGGGTTCCGGATGTCATAATAACAGCGGTTCTCAGATCCCTCCTGTCTCAGGCGCAGAGTGGCACACCAAATAGCTTTAGTCGATCCGATTTTGAGACACGACCCCGCCGCGGGATAGGACAGCCCAGTGGGGGCTTTCACTCGTAAAAAAAATAGGGCTATGCCTAGCAGGGGACGTCTTTTGGCTGAGATGACGATGAGTGAATCCCAACTTAAAAATGTAACTGTGGCATATTTCTATTTCTCATCAGTTTTATCATTCGTCTGATAGTAGACACTAACTCAAACTTACACCAATTCTAATAGATACATATCGTTTTGTCTGGATTAGATTTTATTTAACTATTCACTTCATCATCATCAGCCATATTACCAAACGTACCACATTACAATACCGATCGTACCAATTGCACGCCGTTGGTTCGATCTTCTGCTTCTCGTGCACAATTATTAAATACATACTATTCAATTACTAAAGTAAAATTGTAGATTGCATTAATCCAATTTTAATGTCGTCTTTAATATGAATCTTTTCTTTAAAGTTATTCAGATCGATTCTTACTTACTTCATATACTTTATTTGTTTGCATCTTGGCGTCTGAATATACTTTATTTTGTTGGCGTCTCGTTGCAATTTCGACAAATACAACTGTAATAGTACCACTTAATAATAATGTAGTAGTATACAATTTCAATTTAAATAGAAAACAACCTACCAAACTTTAGACCAACCTTACAAGCTTCGAAGTAGAAAGCCACAAGAAACGTGACCATCCATAAGAGAACGAATGCCCACGACGTCTTGATCTTTAGACCGGGAAACATAAACTCACCATAGTCGTTACTTTCACTGAGCTCCCACCAAGATGCCTTAAACCCTTCTGCAGCTTGCCGAATGGCAGACCTGATACTTAACAAACCTAAAACAAAATGTGGCAGAAACAGTTCGTACGAGAACGACATCAAAGAAACGTCCTTGACCTTGTCTTGTTACATTTCTTCTTCAACATACTTATAATAGTCAACTTTTGGACACAGATCTTTTCTTAGAAAGGAGATTTGTCCCATCAATGTCTTTGTACCAATGCATACGGTTTGGTCCAAGTTTTAATTATCTTTGCGGTGCTTTGGCCCAACAGGGCTGATTACAGACTAAGAAAGAAAACCATGCACAGTTTGGCAAGTATAGGGCCAAGTTATGACACCGACGGGATGAATAGAGTTGGAGATACTCCGTATCCTCAATCCGTCGCTACTCTGCCATGTACGAACATGACTATACAAAAAACCATGTCAAGCCTACAAAAATCAAGAGGAAATCACCTGTCTGAGTGGCTTTTGCTAGAGGAGGTTCCCTTTCCTCCAGTGCCACCGGGGTATCCATAAATTCCTTTAACGAAGTCATGTTCAAAGAATATTGAATGATACTTTAGTTTTGACTACTTATAAACATTGGTTTTGAGGCCACTCATTATCACAGTAATTTATATTTATTGATTACAAGTATGTGTTAATAATTCTTGTTGATCTAATTTGAGAAATTTGACAAATCGTGACAAAACATGTCATTTCGAAAGGTTTTAATATAAAAGTATGTGTCAACTTGCTTGCATTAGCAGATAAGTTTGACAAATACCCGCCGTCCGTCCGACGATTGCTCTTACGACAGAAGTATATTTTGATTAATGAAATATCTTAATAGACAGATTTAGAAACAATTACAATAGATGTACTGGATTTAAGACATTAATCAACAAACCAGTCTTTTTTTTAAGTTCAGTCAAATAGATTTCTTTATTATTATTTTTTTTTATCTTTTTTCTCTTTTCGCACCTAACTGCCCATGGATTCGTATTTGTTTCTCTTTTTTTTCATTTTTTTTTCCCATTCCAAGGTTGCCTGGAAGAAATTGCTTTTTAGCGATAAGGCCGCCATTTGTACACGGTGATTCAATTGATGTATTATGTAAACTATATATTTATGTAAGCTGTTATATCTGTTGTACAATAAAGTGTATTCTATTCTATCATCATTAGCCTATTGCAGTTCAATGTTTTATATAGCCTTCTCCTGCAGTACGCCACTAATCGATTTTGGGCTATCCAACTCCTGCCAGTCACATTGCACAAATCATCACTCCACCTGGCTTATGGGTGTCTTACACTCCGTGTGCTCAGGCGTGGACAACTTTCAACAAGTAACGAAATATTAAAAAAACGATTACGTCAATGGCTACCATCTTTATTGAAGAACTAAAAGGATAGAAAAACTTGTAAGGAAAAGATTTTTTAAAATTTGATATACTTAGTTTAACTCTCACCATTAAGACGAATCTATTGACACCACTCACATAAAAATACAACAAGCCGTTTAGGCTCTAGGGCGTGCCAAAGAAATATACACACATACATACATTCACTCGAAAAATATAACCCAATGTTGCGGCCTACAGCGGTCAGTGCAAACCTTTATTCATCCATCTTTTAAAGACCTGGAGACTTTCTTTTAAATATAGAATCCTAGAAAATTATATTCCTTTAACAAATTGATCTAGGGTGAAGGTATACATGCCTTTATACTATGTTATTGAAAATGTATACGACGTCGAAGGTTTACATTAAATAAAACACGCTACACTCAAAATAACTCCTCTTTATTTTAACAGTAACACTACGCGTACGGGTGCCGGAACAATAATATATGCTAGCATTTGGCACATCGCAACTCAATCACTAAAGGCACTTCATATATATATCTAACCAAGAAAATTACGTAAAACAATCAAACCATTGTATAGCAAGGCTGAGCTACTAAAGACCGCACATGACAAATAACTCAAAATATTGTTAAAGATTTTAAGAACAAACCATAGCTCAGATGAAGCGGCAAAACGATTCAGCATGAAAATATGAATAAATTATAAACTATATCCCATTATCATAAAGTATAAAATCGTATGCAATTAGTATAACCTCATTCTGAGATTGGCGTTATACGATTTTTAGCTCTAATTCAATAAAATAAGATTGATATTTTATTTAGAGCAATAATGTGATAGTCCTTGTTTGACAGAACTCTTTTTTAAATTACCAATTTATTCGTGACTACTACTACTACTATTACTAATTCTAACGATGCTCCAAATGTAGTAATTGTGAAGGGCTGTATTGCTTAATTAAAGTGTTTATATATTTTCGATATATGTGATTTCCTTCCTATAATATCATTTCAGCTTTTCTTGTCTAAAAAGTATCATGTGTGATCACAAATGAAACGTCAAAATACGATTGTTCTTTTTTTACATTTCAATATAAATTTTAAAAGTTTGAATATATACTCTTGGAGTGGCTTATTTATTTAAACATGAAAATGTCAGTAAAGGTCTTCATAGTAATCGGTTTTGCGCATTCGTATTCGTATCTCGCAATATGTGTGTGTGTTTGTTTATGTGTGTATGTATAAGTGTGTGTGTGTTAACATACTTTTACGCTTAGGGAGAGGGGGAGGAATAAGGCAGACTACAGTTGAGCCTTTATTTTTATAATAAATTATGTAATGCAATTTTGGTCTAGTAGCTCATTCTCCTTACCATATTTTATACAATGGGTGATCAATTAATCACAAATAGGGTGGTACAGTCAATATTATTTATACATTTAACAAAGCACTCGGTACTTATTTCATGCAATTTACAGCATATCACAATAATATTATACATNAGCCACAAGAAACGTGACCATCCATAAGAGAACGAATGCCCACGACGTCTTGATCTTTAGACCGGGAAACATAAACTCACCATAGTCGTTACTTTCACTGAGCTCCCACCAAGATGCCTTAAACCCTTCTGCAGCTTGCCGAATGGCAGACCTGATACTTAACAAACCTAAAACAAAATGTGGCAGAAACAGTTCGTACGAGAACGACATCAAAGAAACGTCCTTGACCTTGTCTTGTTACATTTCTTCTTCAACATACTTATAATAGTCAACTTTTGGACACAGATCTTTTCTTAGAAAGGAGATTTGTCCCATCAATGTCTTTGTACCAATGCATACGGTTTGGTCCAAGTTTTAATTATCTTTGCGGTGCTTTGGCCCAACAGGGCTGATTACAGACTAAGAAAGAAAACCATGCACAGTTTGGCAAGTATAGGGACAAGTTATGACACCGACGGGATGAATAGAGTTGGAGATACTCCGTATTCTCAATCCGTCGCTACTCTGCCATGTACGAACATGACTATACAAAAAACCATGTCAAGCCTACAAAAATAAAGAGGAAATCACCTGTCTGAGTGGCTTTTGCTAGAGGAGGTTCCCTTTCCTCCAGTGCCACCGGGGTATCCATAAATTCCTTTAACGAAGTCATGTTCAAAGAATATTGAATGATACTTTAGTTTTGACTACTTATAAACATTGGTTTTGAGGCCACTCATTATCACAGTAATTTATATTTATTGATTACAAGTATGTGTTAATAATTCTTGTTGATCTAATTTGAGAAATTTGACAAATCGTGACAAAACATGTCATTTCGAAAGGTTTTAATATAAAAGTATGTGTCAACTTGCTTCTTCTTCTTTTGATGAATGGCAATCAGCCGGATCAACTATTTCTGCCAATGTCAAGTATTTCAAGTCTTCAATTCTAAGTCTTCGAGTCTTCAAGTCTTCGTCGTGATGGAATTAATGATAAAAAATATAAAAAATGTGGATGACATGAAATGGGAACCGTCTTTCGCAAAAACAAATAATGATCTCCGTCAACTTGCTTGCATTAGCAGATAAGTTTGACAAATACCCGCCGTCCGTCCGACGATTGCTCTTACGACAGAAGTATATTTTGATTAATGAAATATCTTAATAGACAGATTTAGAAACAATTACAATAGATGTACTGGATTTAAGACATTAGTCATAATTTTATTAATTAAAGACGATCAATGTTAATCAACAAACCAGTCTTTTTTTTAAGTTCAGTCAAATAGATTTCTTTATTATTATTTTTTTTTATCTTTTTTCTCTTTTCGCACCTAACTGCCCATGGATTCTTATATGTTTCTCTTTTTTTTTTACCTTTTTTTTTCCCATTCCAAGGTTGCCTGGAAGAAATTGCTTTTTAGCGATAAGGCCGCTATTTGTACACGGTGATTCAATTGATGTATTATGTAAACTATATATTTATGTAAACTGTTATATCTGTTGTACAATAAAGTGTATTATATTCTATCATCATTAGCCTATTGCAGTTCAATGCTTTATATAGGCTTCTCCTGCAGTACGCCACTAATCGATTTTGGGCTATCCAACTCCTGCCAGTCACATTGCGCAAGTCGTCACTCCACCTGGCTTATGGGTGTCTTACACTCCGTGTGCTCAGGCGTAGACAACTTTCAACAAGTAATGAAATATTAAAAAAACGAATACGTCAATATCTACCATCTTTATTGAAGAACTAAAAAGAAGAGAAAAACTTGAAAAGAAAAGATTTTTTTAAATTTGATATACTTAGTTTAACTCTCACCATTAAGACGAATCTACTGACACCACTCACATAAAAATACAACAAGCGGTTTAGGCTTTAGGGCGTGCCAAAGAAATATACACACATACATACATTCACTCGAAAAATATAACCCTCCTTTCAGTCATGTAAAAAGTAAAAAATAAATACAGATCTAGACCCCATCTTAGTAAATGAATTCTCTTGTGTTGCGGCCTACGGCGGTCAGTGCAAACCTTTATTCATCCATCTTTTAAATACCTGGAGACTTGCTTTTAAATATAGAATCCTAGAAAATTATATTCCTTTAACAAATTGATCTAGGGTGAAGGTATACATGCCTTTATACTATGTTATTGAAAATGTATACGACGTCGAAGGTTTACATTAAATAAAACACGCTACACTCAAAATAACTCCTCTTTATTTTAACAGTAACACTACGCGTACGGGTGCCGGTACAATAATATATGCTAGCATTTGGCACATCGCAACTCAATCACTAAAGGCACTTCATATATATATCTAACTAAGAAAATTACGTAAAACAATCAAACCATTGTATAGCAAGGCTGAGCTACTAAAGACCGCACATGACAAATAACTCAAAATATTGTTAAAGATTTTAAGAACAAACCATAGCTCAGATTAAGCGGCAAAACAATTCAGCATGAAAATATGAATAAATTATAAACTTTATCCCATTATCATAAAGTATCAAATCGTATGCAATTAGTATAACCTCATTCCGAGGTTGGCGTTATACGATTTTTAGCTCTAATTCAATAAAATAAGATTGATATTTTATTTCGAGCAATAATGTGATAGTCCTTGTTTGACAGAACTCTTTTTTAAATCACCAATTTATTCGTGGACTAGAAATTCTAACGATGCTCCAAATGAAGTAATTGTGAAGGGCTGTATTGCTCAATTAAAGTGTTTATACATTTTTCGATATATGTGATTTCATTCCTATGATATCATTTCAGCTTTTCTTGTCTAAAAAGTATCATGTGTGATCACGAATGAAACGTCAAAATACGATTGTTCTTTTTTTACATTTCAATATAAATTTTAAAAGTTTGAATATATAGTCTTGGAGTGGCTTATTTATTTAAACATGAAAATGTCATTAAAGGTCTTAATAGTAATCGGTTTTGCGCATTCGTATTCGTATCTCGCAATATGTGAATGTGTTTGTTTACGTTTTTTTTTATATTTAAGCTGCCAAAATGACTCTGCCCTGCCTGTTGGAAAGCATGAGCACAATCCAAGAGTGGTGGTCACCATCCTCAATGCGAAAAAGAACAATGCAGCATGGTGACCCACACTATGGCGGCCTTAGGGGAAGGGGGGTGGTGAGGGGGATAGGGTGCGTTGGATTGGGGTATGGGCCTCCGGTATCCTCACTCACTCGATGAAACACAGCGTAAGCGCTGTTTCACACCGGTTTTCTGTGAGGCCGTGGTATCACTCCAGTCGAGCCGGCCCATTCATGCCGAAGCGTGGCTCGTGTGTGTGTATGTATAAATGTGTGTGTTAACATACTTTTACCCTTAGGGAGAGGGGAAGGCAGACTACAGTTAAGCCTTTATTTTTATAATAAATTATGTAATGCAATTTCGGTCTAGTAGCTCATTCTCCTTACCATATTTTATACAATGGGTGATCAATTAATCACAAATAGGGTGGTACAGTCAATATTATTTATACATTTAACAAAGCACTCGGTACTTATTTCATGCAACTTACAGCATATCACAATAATATTATACAATTATAAAATCAGTCATAAATTTTAATATAAAATCAACCCATTTCATAGCTCAACGGACTAAAAAAGATAATAGTAAAACATCTATGGACTAAGATTGTTCGAAAAATAAAAAAACTGTCCGAATCAACCCTACAATGTGGCAGTGTGACAAGTAAAAAAATGTCGCACCGTTTTTAGGTATATAACCTGTATAAATACCTCTTTTAAAACTAATGATATGGTGTTACAAAACTATACATCTATCTAAATAAACATTTAAGTTCTGTACAATTCTTTTTTAATATTATTCGTCATAATTGAGCAATCTATTTGTTACTATGACGTCATCACATAAGGATTTCTTATTGTAATTTTTTTAATATTATTTTGGCGGCAAAGAGGTCATCCAAGATCAAAACTTAAAACTTCTTATTTACTTTGTGCACAAAATTTTCAGCACCAAATTAGGTGTACGCCTCATTTTATAAAAAAGTTAATTTTCAGTCTAATAAAAATATGTGTTCCTACAAGAGATGTTTATTTTTTCAAAGTATATTTAAAACATATGGCCAGAACCGTATTATGAACAATGTTTTACAAAAATTTATCATTTTACTGTCATTACGAAAAAGAAATTCAAAACGCACCAAGAAGAGCCGACAATCTGAGCTACCTAGTTGAATAATGCCCGAGCCTCATTTAAAAATGGAACATGTTCAAAATATAATGACAATCAAAGCATAGATACATAAATTTTACATTTTTCATAATTACTCAATGGATGCACCTCTATTCGACAGACTACATTCTATAACATATATTGGAACACTTATGTGACTAGTTATTTTTAACAGTTCTATCACTGGCAGAACTAGTTGAGGGGTGTAAACAATACTGTATACAATAGTCTATACTGAAAAGCACCCAGTAAACGGAACAGAAGGATTTACGAAAAAACAATGCTAGTTAAACCAATGATATCAAAAACCAAGAACCTCTTAAAATTATAAAATCTTTACATAACAAAGTTTGATCAGGCACTTTCTCAGACATGGAGAATAATGCCTCCCTTAGTCCACGCAAAGAAACAAAGCCAACAGTATGTCAAGTTACCCACACTAAGTCTTTCGTCAATTGATGATCTGCTCCTGAGAGTCGCTGGGCGTTTTAGAGTTGTGACAGCAAGTTATTTGGGGGCTACGTTCCCTTGTTTCCAGCCGTTTCTGTTCTTCCTCCTTGCAGCAACCCTGACTAGAGCTCGCTTCATGAATAACAACTGTAGTCTCAGCCTTCTTACAACATTTCTCTTCAGGTGGCGGTTCCTGCTTCTTCTTACAACAGCCCTGCCGTTCTGTTCGGAGGAGTTGGACATCCTCTACACTTGGACTGTCTTCTTTCTCACTCTCCCGGTGACAGTGCGATGTAGAAGCTTGCATTCTCTTAATTCTAGCAACTTTAGAAGGGCACTTCTTAGCGCCGTAGAAGCACGTGGCATTTTGTTCGCTAGTGCCGCCATCTTGCGATGTGGCTGGAAAATAGTGCGAAGGCTGGATGCAGGTTCTTGTTTGACATATGAAAAAATCTGACTCTGAGCTCATGGAGGAGTCAAGAAGAGGCGGTGTTGTATTCTCCGCTGTGAAAAGAAAGTTTTATCAATATAAATAATATGTTCATTACAATACACAAGATGAGATATATTATAAAATGACATTAAGAGGCAAGCTGTCAGTATCAATAAAAAGCATATTTTTGTATGAGGATATCCCATATCTGAGTAGCTTTAAATGTTCATCTATTAGCATCTAATGAATGATTATGACAATGTATATTTTTTTAAACTAAATGCTACGTAAAGAAATACTTTCAATTTTTTAATACGCTACAGTTGTACATGTTATATGAACAAAACCCCATGCAATAGGGTAGTTGACTGTATCGTAAATAAATACCGATGTCTTCTTCATTTAAACGAATATTGCAAAACAGTTCTATCACAAATTTTAATCAAATAAACATTGAAATATGCTCAATTGAGGAGTATAAAATAGTGACGTCACGAGTCAGTTCTTAGTACATTTTTCATACAAAGTGATCGTTTTGACAGGTGACAAAAAGTAACTGATTTGACTAAGGTGTCAACTACCCTATTATAATTGTTAACACAGCAGAGTGAACCCGCACCAGTATCTGTCTGTTACACTTTCACGGCTAAACCGCTCTACCGATGCCAATGAAATTTGCCACCAAGATACTTTGATTCTTGAGGAAGGACATAGGCTACCGCGATACGCGATATTTTATTTTTAATTATTTGATAGGTAGCAAACGAGCAGGCGTGTAACCTGATAATAAGCGTTTACCGCCGCCCATGGAGATTCGCAACACCTCAGACGTCACAAGTGCGTTGCCGGCTTTTGGGGGATACCGAGAGGGAGGGGTTGGGGTATGGGCCTTCGGTATCCTCACTTACTCGGTGAAATACAACGCAAGCGTTGTTTCACACCGGTTTTCTGTGAGGCCGTGGTATCATTCCGGCCCATTCCTGCCGAAAGGTGGGTCTCCCACATTAATATGGACAGGGACATCGTGGAGGGAGCGAAAAAGCTAGTGAGAAATAAACTCACACTAGGCCCCCGACCTGACAGTTGTATGTATTCTACTCTGTTATTACAGCGGGATGCTATCAATGGCATTTGCTGTAATAATTTACATAACAGATATGAAGTATAAAACGTACAATAAAACAGCACCTTTACTAAGCATATAATATTATGACAATGCCTAAACATTGTATGTGCAGAATATGTTATTATATTAAATATAATATTTATATAATAGGTACGCCACGTGCGCCTCTCTAAACCGAGGAGAGCAAAGCAGTCAATGGTATGACTGCCTTCGCCTGTGGCAGATAAAAGACTGCCGGGGTTCTAGAGGACTTCTTTCTTAGGGTCTCCCCGAGCTCCTTGCAATATACTTGCGTATGATGGATAACCGAGTGGTTATATATATTCGGTTTGATGCAATCATACCGATTCGTTTATTTGTATTATACCGCTTGGTTGGTCTAGCGGTTGAAGTATGCGACTGCCAATCAAGTGGTCTCGGGTTCAAGTCCCGGGTCGGGCCAAAAGTGTTATTGAGTTTTTTCTGATTATTTAAATACTTAATAACAGCTCGGAGTTTGGAAGTTGGGGTCTGAACCCCCGTACCTCGGAGAGCACGTAAAGCTGTCGGTCCTGCGCCTTATCTCTCCCCGGTCGTGTCGGTTAACCGTCCCATCGGATTATGAGAGAGAGGGAACAGAGAGTGCACCTGTGTTTGAGCACACACTTGTGTACTGTAATATCTCCTGCGTATTTGGCTGGTTTCCGTTGAGACTGGCCGCCGTGGCTGTAATCGGCTAGGAGAACATCATTATAAGCAAGAGTCCATTGCTAATATATTAAGGAGATAATTAACAGCTACATTTTAATGTGTTCAATTGAGTCCGCATAAAGAATGTTTGTGTGTTTGTCGAGCAAATATTATATCAGCTGATCAGGAAATGGACGGATGTATAAATCAATATTTTGATGTGTTTCAACTGTTCTTGAAACATATGAAAAGAATACTGTCAATAATACTACAAGCCAGCAGTAGTCTGTGCTATGGTAACTGGCCCACTAATAAACACACCTTATTATAATGGCGCTCATAGCCCAGTTGCACTCGGTGATTAGTAACAATCACTGAGGGTAAGCAACGACCGCTAGTGGCATGTTACAATGAGCGTCTCCGTAATTCGGAGGTCACGTTAAGCAGTCGGTCCCGGTTGTTATCATACGATAACAGTCATGAAGTTGGAGCCTTAGTTATAGGCCTTCGGGCGGCTTAAATACATCCAACGGCAAGATTACGTAGCCACAACTTAGTCTTGCCAGTCCCCAAACCGCACTTGGCCAGCGTGGGGACATAAGGCCTTAACCCTCATCTGAGAGGAGACCCGAGGCAGTGGGACATTATGGATTGTTGATGATGATGATGATTATTTTTTACTAAGTCCATACTAATAAATCTAAAAAAACTCATATTTGTCTGTTACCAGTGCACCGATTTCAATCAAATTTGACGTAGAGATGCTTAGAATTTCGAGGCTATTCTTTTTTTAAGTATGGTCCTGCCTAAATGACTCTACTCTGCCTGATGAAAAGCATAATCAAAATCCAAGAGTGGTGGTCAAAATACTCTATGCACGTGCAAACAATGTAACATGGTGATGGAGAAGCATCATTAGGCCGCCAGTGTGGATCACCATGAGTGCGAAACCGAAATTGGGCTTTCGGTTTCGCACTCACCAACGAAACACTACAGCAGGAATACTGTAAATTTTTTTTTGTCTTCTGGTGTAGTACCACCCCGTTCGAGCCAACCTGTTCGGGCTGAAATCAGCGTGGCTTTGCTACCTGTACCAGTTTACATCTTTACCTAGATAACCAACATATACAGGCATAGAGCCGCGGGCAAGGGCTAATCCTACTAATATTATAAACGCGAAAGTTTGTATGGATGGACGTTTGTTACTGTTTCACGTTCAAACTACTCAACGGATTTAGATGAAACTTGACAGTAATATAGCTGATACATCAGAAAAACATATAGGCTACTATTTGCCGCGATAACCGACATACACGCGGGCGGAGCTGCAGGCATAAACTAGTACATTTATATATTGACAACGCTTGCTTGTCCCCTTAAAATCTATACAAGTACCTCTTAAACGGTGTGAAGTGGTGTTGTACAGAGGAAATTATATAAATTTCTAGAAACTTTAAAGTATAAAAAGAAAAGTATTGTAAAAAGCAAAGATAAAACGCAATAGAGTGCAATAATAGGTATCTATCTACATTCTCTACACTACGAAATCTACGTAATAGTATTCGGTAAGTGTTACATTAAGGGCAGTTCTGATGCTGTAACTGATCACGCTAAGGCGCTGGACTATCTCTGTGAAGGTACGAGTCCCGAGGGAGTTTCGGCAGGTTACGGCGCTCATAGGGGTTAGGCTCCGAGGGCTCCGAGGTCTTGCTATCATACTTGTACGGTTCAGATGACAGTGGTGTTTCTTCCTGCTGTATCTGAAGCTCCATTGCGTTCATTTTTTTGCACAGTTTGCCCTCGCATTCCTCCCAGCTACACTTCTCTCTGTTGCAACGATCTTGGAACAGGAGAGGTTAGTAAGAGTGTACTTAGTAGAAAGTTTAAGGAAAGTATCTCATTATTTATTAACCTCATTTTTATTGTGGGGCTTTCAGACATGAGACAAATGTAGAAACATTTGTATTTAAAACAACTAAAGATTAAACCGACCGACACGTTCGAAATTGATTCTTAATTCAAAATGGTAAACGAACGAAACGATAATGAGTGTTCGAAAAATGGCTCTCAGTCAAAACGATAGTTTCCGAAAAATCGTTTTTACTCCAAAACGATAATCAGTTTCCGAAAATAATTCTTAGTCAAAACGATAATAAGTTTCCGAAAAATGGCAGTTAGAAGGTATTGAGACTGTACCATTGATGTATGAAAAAGCATAGTGTTAGATTCCCAAGCGAGCACAATTATTAGCAAAGCTATAATAGGTGATTAAACTCCTTACCAGTATCATCACATTCCGGTGTACAAATCACCACTCTCTTCGTGCTAAAGCACTGCATCTGAAGCCGCGTCAGCTTTGTACCGAATAGGAAATAACCTGAAACATGAAAATACGAACGTAATTTACGTCATTAATTTATTATGGAAGATGAACTACTAAACATTGTAAGATCGAAACATTTTAAAAGGGATTTTGGGCTTTTGGCAGGCGCAAGGAGAGGTCCGAATGTCGTAATAATAGCGGATTTCTCCTATTTCAGGCGTTGCAGGGACCCGTTTCCACACATACAGCAATCCCTAGTTGGTTTCCACACGCAAAAATTGACAGCAATTTTTTTTCTTTCTTCTTCAATGTTATTTAAAATGTCTTTGAAGCGCTTAGTTATACCCTTTCCGTTTTTATTATTTACATACGCTGATCAATAAAGAAATCATATATTCTAAAGTATTGCACGTGTCTTCAAGTAATATTAATAACTGGAGGAAGTTCAATTTACATTCCAGAAAAGATACAGACTAAAATTAAAATGTCTGTACAACAAACGTGGATGTGTATTCTCCGTTTCCTATTTTTCTTTTTCAGACACGTAGATACTTTAATCCGATATCAAGTGATCGTTATTTGCCATTTTTTGCGTTAAATTATAAAAGAAAGCACGAAACAGTATTAACAAGAAACATTAGATATTACATAAATAAGTAGAGAAATCTGTTGTCTACGCATATATCTATATTTAATTATTTCTTTAAATTATTATGTAACGCCAAATGTTAATGTTTTTTTTTAAAACCTTAATCCAAATGAATAAAATTTAATATTGATTGCCAAGATAACACTCTATTACGAAGTGGTTACGCATCGCAATTTTAGGTTACGCACTTTTAATTTAAATCTATAACTTTGTCGGTTATCATAATCCGTTTACAGATAACGTACACCGCCACGAGACCATAAGCTGGTACCTACATCCTTTTTTATTTATGAACCTATCAAAGTGCATGTACTCTGCCTTACTGCCGACCACAAGTCTTGTTTGTCCTCATGCTTTCCATGCATGAGGACAAACAAGACTTGTGGTCGAATGCAGACAATGAACATGATGATCCACACTATAGCGGCCTATTGAGTTGCTTTTCCATCATTAACCGCCGGTCTCGCACTCATCAACGAAGTATGACAGTACAAATACTGCCATTTTTGGATAGTCTTTTGTAAGAGGGTAGCACCGGCCTGGTCGAGCCAGCCTGTTCGTGCTGCTTCACCTTGAAAATTAGAGCCTTTTTCTAAGGATAGATACTCACTAGCTCAGCATACGGCCTGACATGTACCTGTTCAGGCATTGTTGCCATCCAGGCATGAGCATAAATTATCCGATATTTGTGGTATCATTTAAACCAGCTTCCTCAGTCACCCAGGCGGCCATAAAAGAAGGTAGCCAAATACGACTCCATATAATATGTGTCACTAACCCAGCATCATGCCAAACACGACGGCAAGTAGCAAATGAACGTTGTACACCATGACAGCCAGCATCAGCAAATAACCGACCACGTTGTGTATCAGGAACACAAACGATTGATGTGTGTTCACCAGTGCCCTGAAAAATTAAATCTCTCCTAGATCAAACACTTAGAGACTAAAGAAACAGTAAGTACTTAGGAATCTTAAGTGTCATTAAGAAAACGGATTTATAAAAGAAAAAGCTTGTGCTAAACCAACTTTGAACTACAGTTCATTCGCGTTAGGAAAATAGTGACCGCATCGATCAAACCCCGCCCCCAGACCAACAGGTGTTTCGCGTAATTCGTATTATCAGCTAATATATTATTTCGACCACGTGACTTAGCGTTGAAAGACATCATTCCCATCCATTTTTAGTTTTCTATTAACGTTTACACTACTGGAATGCAACTCGGCTCGGGGGAAAAGTTCCAAAAATCCCGTTTCATACGAAAGCTTTGATGCGTCACCATTGTCATAACGAGAATGGAATATAGTAAGTCTGTGTGTAACAGGTTCACTTACCGAACCCTGAGTGAAGCCCACCGGGTGACAGGACCATTATTAGCGTTCCGACTTGTCGTTGGTTCCATGATGCTGCCTGCCTCCCTGCAACCAACATCAGTCTCTATGTATAGTCTCTCGCTCCCTATCATCTTTTTTGTGTTTGAAAAATGCCTCTACTCTATCCTTTTATAAGGAATCCAAGAGTAGTGGCTACACAATGCAAGAATGCAGCATGGTAGCCCACTTTATTGCGGCATATTGAGATGCTTCTGCATCATTAGGCCTCCGGTCTCACACTCACCAACAAAGCACGACAACACGAATGCTGTCCTTTTCTTATATCTGAGATATAGCTATTAAAAGCCTTATTACGTTAGTTACAAAGAAGTTTATTGAACCATCAAAGCTACATTTTCATATGACCTCTGTCTGGTAGAGTTTAATCCCTATATTAGGAATCAGTCGCCTCCCTAAATAGAGGCACAATATTAAAAGCAGTATATACAATATCATTATTATGTTTCATAACGTGGTTAGAAAGTTTTAAGAATTACATATTATCGCCGATAACATCAATGAAAGTCAATTACTTGCAACGAATTGCTGTAAATCGGACGATTTCACAGTCATTTTATGTGCGACCATTTACTGTAAACTTAAGTGTGTTTTTTTTTAAATGAGAACCTCTTTAGTCGCATTGAGTACTTTTTCAATAGGAGAAACCGACATGCACCCATAAGATTTTCAAAATGGAAACTTTTTTAGCCGCTTTGAGCACTTTGTCACCGACGTGCTAATGTTTGATGCTGATAATTTTAATTTAAACATTTGAATGTAATATTACTCATTAATTTTACAAACAAGTTATAAGTAAGTTATAAGTTTTCACTCCTCATATGATTTTGCCAAATTGACTCTACTCCGCCTGATGGAAAGCGTGAGCGGAAACCAAGAGTAGCGGACAATGCAACAATGCAGCATGGTGACTCACACAGCATGCTGCATTGTTTCATTGTTGTGATACCCTTCATCATTGTTTTTTGTATTCCTTCTTTAATTTTTTATTGTATTTAATCATTACAGATCAAGGGCGAATCTGGCCTTTTAAACAAAAATATACTTTCACTATCTACCCGGCTGATGATACTATGGGCTTACAGAATACTGGTGCGACTGCAATATGTGACAAGATTCCTTCGGAACCGTTGTGAACATTACGAATTTATGTTCCATAAGTTTGGCTACTTTTACTTCATATTACTATTCTTCTGTGGCGACTTCCATATACAGCGCAACAGAAATATACTACAGAGTCATCTACCGCAGATACCCTGAACTACGGCTTAATGTATTACACGAAGAAACTACCAATCCTGTATCGCGCAATAGAGTCGATTAGCATATATACAACTTCCCAACATCAAACGTAAGACGTTGCCCCGCAAGGAATGATCACCTCCCCTGGTCGGAAGATCCTCCCTCTCTGTTGGAGGGACATGACACCCTTTCCTCCACACTTCTTTTACAAAAATTACAAATCTGAAAGAGCTAGGTATTGGCCTTAATATTTTATTATATCAGTACTTATAACCACAATACGAATCATTAGCGGTTAACCGACATTAGTGCTTTACCGGACTCGATATGTTGAATAATGTAGATATTATAAAAATTAAATTAAATACAAATGTGTAGGTCAATTTACGAGTGCAATATCTATAGTTACCAGGATGCAAAACGCTAACTGTAATCGGTAAATTGTGATCAAAAATATACATAAATTGTTTTGGCTAAGTAATAAAAATAACTTTTGTCATTATATTGTTTCATTTACTGTCACATACACCTAAAATATTCTTGAAAAGCGCAAAACATGCCAGTACCAGTTATCCAAGTGATGGGGATAGATAATGCCCAATGCAAATTAAGGCTTTAACGAAAGGCCAATGCCCAGCAGTGTTATTGAAAATTGTTTGGAGTTTATGGGCTTATTTATCAAACCAACAATGAGAGATCATGTTATTTACTCACATAACCATTTAATAAATGTAAAATATTGGGTGTTTTCTGTGTACGACATGTATGTATTTACAAAAAGAGTATATATGTATTTATATTAGTTGTCTAGTACCCATAAAATAGCCTCTACTTAGCTTGGGACTCGATGGCGTTGTTTGTTATATGTCGTAAATATATTGTATTATCAAATATATTGCCTTTATTAGAACATGAAATTTCCTGACGTTTTCATTGTACGTGTTCAATACATCTTATGTAACATGGACATGTATAATATCTAAACAATTTTCATTGTTCAGTAATAAAAATATATTACTTTTATTCATAGCGATAACAATTGCCAATGCATATATACAGTTCAAGGTAATATTAACTATATCTTATGTAGTACCTACGTGAACTGCTGCACATTTTCAAGGTAAGACAAAGCCCCCTTTCACTAAAAGTATGTTAATAGTTCAGATTTGTTTGAGAACGAACTGGTAATAAATTACACAGTTGTCAATTAATTAAAAAATAATGACTTGTAACCAGTTCATTTCTTACACTTTCATTACTCAACATATTTTTTAAATACAGAGCCCTCAAATGTAATTCTACTCTGACTTATAAAAACCATGAGAAGAATTCAAGAGTGGTTGTTATCATACTCGTGAATGCAGACATACACTATGGTGGTTTAGTGAGATGCCTTTTCACGCCCCGCTTAAAGGACCTAGGATTATAGTTGGTAGGAAACACGTGCGTTAGTAGTGAGTCTAGGTTTTGATTGATTGGGATTGGAAAGAAGAGCCGAATCGTTTAGTTCGAGAGCATATGTCTACCACTCTAAAGCATTGACTTCCAAGGTCAGGAGTCTCCGTGGTAAAGTAGATAGGTGTCTGCCGTAGAGGTGATATCTCTTCGCGATTCAAATCCTTCTGGACAGATTGGAGTAGTTCTAAGAAGATAAGAGCCTTATTACAATAACGAGTCTCTATCTATATCTACCATCTTGGCGCAGACATTAAGTTGCTGCGCAGTGGTAAACTGCTTATGAATAATATAATCTATGCTAGTATTATAAATTCGAATGTAACTTTGTCTCTCTCTCTGTCATGCTGTCATGACTAAACCACTGCATCAAATAAAATTAGGCATTGAGATACTTTGATTCCTGAGGAAGTACATAGGCTACTTTCTACAGCGATAACCAAGGGAAATGCGGGCGGAGCCGCAGGCAAAAGCTAATTAAAATATATAAAGGGTTTTTATACATATATTTTAACTTCAATACACACAGAGTTCAATTTGGTACAAAACAAGAGCCGCTGAAGTGAATGGGAATAATAAAATTCGTGGTTACCTATTAATTATTGCCTGAAGGTTAACAGTTTAATCATGCACAGCTTAGAATTATAATAAACTTTATTGTTTATCATTAAAATATTACTTATGCAGGAGGTTGAGGCATCTGTTGGACTTAGTAAACCACACTGAGAAGGAAATTTTCTACTGGACATGTATACCTAGAGATCTTCTATCTTCTTCTATTAATTACTTATTTAATCTTCCTAAGTACTATTAATTAGTAAGATTTTTATATAAAGTAATAAAGAGGCATAACTCAACAAAATTTATTATTTTTTCCCTTAAAATTTGCTATAAGACCGTTATTAAATGCCTAATGCATTTTCTACCAAGCAATTAATTAGAGAAATAAGTTTAACACTATAAAAAAGACTAAAAAGACAGGTATCGGGAAACCACGTAGGGTTCCATAATCGTTACTTAAAACATGCGAACTTAGAATGGGGCTTTTTAATTTATAGTTTTTATTTAAAACAGCAAAACTAGCTTAGCCGCAAATAAAGTCGCGTACAAAACCCGTGAAAAAATAAGAAACAGTTTCAGACGTTTGCAATGTTTTGCACACAGCTCTAACCGTGCCGTGTGCCAAAACACCCNCCTCCCCTGGTCGGAAGATCCTCCCTCTCTGTTGGAGGGACATGACACCCTTTCCTCCACACTTCTTTTACAAAAATTACAAATCTGAAAGAGCTAGGTATTTGCCTTAATATTTTATTATATCAGTACTTATAACCACAATACGAGTCATTAGCGGTTAACCGACATTAGTGCTTTACCGGAATTGACTCGATATGTTGAATAATGTAGATATTATAAAAATTAAATTAAATACAAATGTGTAGGTCTGTTTACGAGTGCAATATCTATAGTTACCAGGATGCAAAACGCTAACTGTAATCGGTAAAGTAATACAAATAACTTTTGTCATTATATTGTTTCATTTACTGTCACATACACCTAAAATATTCTTGAAAAGCGCAAAACATGCGAGTACCAGTTATCCAAGTGATGGGGATAGATAATGCCCAATGCAAATTAAGGCTTTAACGAAAGGCTAGCAGTGTTATTGAAAACTGTTTGGAGTTTATGGGCTTATTTATCAAACCAACAATGAGAGATCATGTTATTTACTCACATAACCATTTAATAAATGTAAAATATTGGGTGTTTTCTATGTACGACATGTATGTATTTACAAAAAGAGTATATATGTATTTATATTAGTTGTCTAGTACCCATAAAATAGCCTCTACTTAGCTTGGGACTTGATGGCGTTGTTTGTTATATGTCGTAAATATATTATATTATCAAATATATTGCCTTTATTAGAATATGAAATTTCCTGGCGGTTTCATTGTACGTGTTCAATACATATTATGTAACATGGGCATGTATAATATCTAAACAATTTTCATTGTTCAGTAATAAAAATATATTACTTTTATTCATAGCGATAACAATTGCCAATGGATATATACAGTTCAAGGTAATATTAACTATATCTTATGTAGTACCTACGTGAACTGCTGCACATTTTCAAGGTAAGACAAAGGCCCCTTTCACTAAAAGTATGTTAATAGTTCAGATATTTTTGAGAACGAACTGGAAATAAATTACACAGTTGTCAATTAATTAAAAAATAATGACTTGTAACCAGTTCATTTCTTACACTTTCATTACTCAACTTTTTTTTTTAATTACCCCCACAAAAGTAACTCTACTCTGACTTATNACTAAAAAGACAGGTATCGGGAAACCACGTAGGGTTCCATAATCGTTACTTAAAACATGCGAACTTAGAATGGGGCTTTTTAATTTATAGTTTTTATTTAAAACAGCAAAACTAGCTTAGCCGCAAATAAAGTCGCGTACAAAACCCGTGAAAAAATAAGAAACAGTTTCACACGGCACGCGTTGTGACGTTTGCAATGTTTTGCACACGGCTCTAACCGTGCCGTGTGCCAAAACACCCTCCAACACAATCAATTGGCTTCTACATTTCGGCTTTACTACTAACAAATGACAATACATATGCAGATAAGAAAATGTTCTAGAATAAACATACAGATCGAAAACTAATAGCTTTACCTTTTAGCCTGTAAGAAATCGCTTTCAAGGATATGGCTGCCATTTTTACGTGGTTGTTAATTTGATGAACTCTATATGTATTAATTATTAACTGATGTGCCATAAAGTTCATTCCCTTATATTCTTCAGTTCTTCTTTTCTCAGAGGCACATTTTGGCTGATTAAACGAGAAATTGGGGACTAAAGTGGCTTGAAAAATACTTAGAGAAAAAGTAATTTTTGAAGCCTGTTGTATATGGTGTCAAAATCTGAGCTCAACTGGTAAAGAACTTTTGAGTTTTTGAAGTCATCATCATCATCATCAACCCATAATGTCCCACTGCTGTGCTCGGTTCTCCTCTCAGGAGAGGGTTAAGGCCATACGAGTTTTTGAAGTGTACACAACTAAATATTTTTTTATAAAAATACTAGCTCGCCCAGGAAACTTCAAACCGCCATACTTCCTTTGGGAATATTTTCAAAATTTTCGGAAAAAAATGTATTAGTATTTATTCCCGTCTCAGTTTCTTACCTGTAGGGTAAAATAGCGGACTTCGAAAATATAACACTTCCAATTTTCTTTTAATCTTCTTCTATATAAACCTTGTCAAAGTATATTAATTATCCAATTTGGTGCAGTCGATCGGAAGTTATGCACGTACATACATTCCGATGATTCGTTTATATATATATATACAGATAAAGATGATTGAAGGAACACAGATATACCTAGACAAAGCCGCGACAAAACCACTATGGTTTCCAATGTGTTTCTAAATATTAAATGTGTTCCCCTCGAGATTTTGCTAAATTTAAAGTCGATCTCAATTTAGGGTCGACTGTAAGTCTACTAAGATATGGCTGAACTTCAGTTTTTAACGTNAATGCATTTTCTACCAAGCAATTAATTAGAGAAATAAGTTTAACACTATAAAAAAGACTAAAAAAACAGGTATCGGGAAACCACGTAGGGTTTCATAATCGTTACTTAAAACATGCGAACTTAGAATGGGGCTTTTTAATTTATAGTTTTTATTTAAAACAGCAAAACTAGCTTAGCCGCAAATAAAGTCGCGTACAAAACCCGTGAAAAAAAAAAGAAACAGTTCCACACGGCACGCGTTGTGACGTTTGCAATGTTTTGCACACGGCTCTAACCGTGCCGTGTGCCAAAACACCCTCCAACACAATCAATTGGCTTCTACATTTCGGCTTTACTACTAACAAATGACAATACATATGCAGATAAGAAAATGTTCTAGAATAAACATACAGATCGAAAACTAATAGCTTTACCTTTTAGCCTGTAAGAAATCGCTTTCAAGTTCAAGTTGTTAATTTGATGAACTCTATATGTATTAATTATTAACTGATGTGCCATAAAGTTCATTCCCTTATATTCTTCAGTTCTTCTTTTCTCAGAGGCACATTTTGGCTTTTTAAACGAGAAATTGGGGACTAAAGTGGCTTGAAAAATACTTAGAGAAAAAGTAATTTTTGAAGCCTGTTGTATATGGTGTCAAAATCTGAGCTCAACCGGTAAAGAACTTTTGAGTTTTTGAAGTCATCATCATCATCATCAACCCATAATGTCCCACTGCTGTGCTCGGGTCTCCTCTCAGGAGAGGGTTAAGGCCATACGAGTTTTTGAAGTGTACACAACTAAATACTTTTTTATAAAAATACTAGCTCGCCCAGGAAACTTCACACCGCCATACTTCCTTTGGGAATATTTTCTAAATTTTCGGAAAAAAAGTATTTATTCCCGTCTCAGTTTCTTACCTGTTGGGTACAATAGCGGACTTCGAAAATATAACACTTCCAATTTTCTTTTAATCTTCTTCTATATAAACCTTGTCAAAGTAAATTAATTATCCAATTTGGTGCAGTCGATCGGAAGTTATGCACGTACATACATTCCGATGATTCGTTTATATATATATATATATATTTTTATCTTTCCAATGTGTTTCTAAATATTAAATATGTTCCCCTCGAGATTTTGCTAAATTTAAAGTCGATCTCAATATAGGGTCGACTTTAAGTCTACTAAGATATGGCTGAATTTTNTTTAACGTGGAAAGACTACCATCAGACCTCCCCACCCCAATTAAGGTGGAAGATGATATCAAAGTTCTGTATTATTTGTACAAAGATAGTTGTTGGACTTTTTAGGGTTCCAACTACTCGTAAATGTATAAAATTATTGGGCAAAAACTGTCTGTATGTGTTCAGGTTGATATTTATATCATTTTCAAAAGAATGTAAACTAATTCAGTTTTAAATACTTCAAAACAATCGAGAGTACAATTATCAATAGGTGTTATACTAATTCAAAGGCCATTGTGAACTCCTTTGGTAGCATATTGTGTAGTTTTATAAACTGAGGCTATAAGATTGACTTATTTTAATAAGCAAAAACAAAGGATTAAGTCCCATCGGAGAGTAAATTCATAAAATCATAAATTTAAAACTTATTTTACCAAAATCTAATAATTCCCTAACTATTATTTTTCTCTGTTTATTGAATTAATAATTTAAGTTTACACAAAAGCAATGCCAGCTACCTCGGTTTAACAGAACAAAAACAGACAGGTTTATGAAATTAATCCATAAAAATCCTGGACCATCATGTATTGTGCGAAAAGTTTGTTGTTGTTAAACTAAATCGTTTATAGTAGCTACTGAACACTGCTCGCCGAAATACATGCATTTTCTTATATATTTTCTATCCAAAATACTGTGCAGGCGAAGGCAGTGGTGAGAAGTACATTCTAGTTGAATACAACTAAAATGATTCATATTTACATTGATATGATTATGTATTAAATTCTTAGATATTTAGAATAGACGTATGAAGCTTTTTTATGTATGACCCTGCCAAAATGACTCAACTCTGCCTGATGGAAAGCATAAACAGAATCCAAGAATTTGTTCACCATACTCATTGCGAATGAAGCAAATGCAACAACGCAATATAGTGTCCCACACCATGGCGGCTCAGCGATGCTTCAGCATCCTTAGAAAGGAGGTTTTGGCCTACTTAAATACGCTGGGCAGATGGGATGGTATAAGGCTCACACACTCACCAACGAAACACGACAGCACGAACGCTGTCATTTAACGTTGATTTTCCGCGCGAGGGTGGTACCGTCCTGGTCGAGCCGGCCCATTCGTGCTAAAATCAGCGTGACTCTACTACCTTAAAGACTTAAAGCTTTCGACTTACCTCTCACATAACAGATTTCTTCTCTCGTCTGATCTGTAGGGATAGAGCCTCTTTATCGCTGCGCGCTGCACTTTCGCCAAATACACCTGCATCAACAAAATGATTTAATCATGAATCAATTATTATATATACATTGCATTTAAGACCTTAACCAATTGAGTTTAGTAGTCTTTTAGTACTAGAAGGATGCTTATAATCTTGGAAGGGCCAGAGAAATTGTGTGATTATTTAAATTGCAGCAACCTTAGAATTCAGTTCACTCTGAGGATTGTGGAGGTTCGATGCCAGTCGTTTTTTGGAAAAACTGACATTCAGGCAAAACTGGTTGAATTAGTAGCCGACAAATAAGGAGATGATGAATCTAAAGAAATATTGTTTAAATTGTAAACTAACCAAATCGCTTGCTCAAGTTATCCCTATCTAATTAAAAGTTATTCTACCTATTTCTTCAGAAACCTAATACCTCCCGAGTCCTTCCCCCTCTGGCACTTATTCCCTTCTTTACTTAGATTTTTTGTAAAACTGTGGAATCATTTGAAACAGAAGAATAGGAGAGCCTATGTCCAGTAGTGAACTGCGATATGCTTGATGCAGTGGCCGATGATGATGACGATTCGAGACAGCCTAGATATTCCGAAAAGTATAGCTCTGATACATTTCCGATATGAGAATGTAACAGAAGCAGAATCATCAGGTAAATCATCAAGTATGTAAATAATGTAACATTTTGAACAGCAACGTTGAACGTGTCTTCTTAGTCTATTGTCTTTGGTATGAAATAATATTTTCACAAAGCTATTACGTATTTTACATAATGTTATTACGATAGATATAGAATGTATAATGTATATATTATTCAACGAACAAGAAAGATAAACAGGAACCGAGCGATTACATACAAAGGCGCTCGAGAATGAGCACCGCTTCAAGAGAGGTCAAGTAATTTTGTCCAATTGAAATTAAACGAAGATTCTAAGACAAATACGTGACTAGGTTCAGTTATGAGTCCTATATCGCACATTTAAAATTCTCTCTTTAAGTAGGTCATACACGAATTCCTCACATCAACATGAGAAGAAGAGTTGTCCATCAGGAATAATTACTTACTTATCTTAGGAGGAATCTATTTTGTTTCTTAATGACATCAACCCGTTTCTCGTCAACAGCCAATAAAACCAATTTTAGATATAGGCCTCTCCGCAGAAGGAGACTGTCAGTAAATAGGAAAAGATCCAAAGAAACATTATCGCTGGTAATAGAGCTTGTTCAATGATGCGGGAGCTTCTCAATGGGCTGCTTTAGTGCGGGTCACCATGCTGCATTGCCTGCATTCGCAATGAGTATGGTGACCAGTACTCTTTGATTCTGTTCATGCTTTCCATCAAGAAGCTCTCAAGTCATCGACTGAGAAATGAAATGTCATTGACCATGGCCTTCAGGACATGGCTGATTACTGTTTTGAGTACCAAAAAAACAAGCTCACAGCATAATTTTTACCTTAGATCCCTCGAACAGTAGGGCTATGAAAAACAGCGCTATCCAGGTGAGAGCGAAGGCCCATCTCGTGGTTATCTCAAGCCCTGGGAACAGGAACTCTCCGAGCTCGTACCCGAACCACATCCACATGTGCATCGACATGGCTGCCACGAGAACTGTGCTGCCGTCTACAACAAAAAGAAGACAATATTTTTTATTGCACACCAAAAAAACTTGCATCTAATATATATATATATATATATATATATATATATATAATAATTTCTGGATACAATCTTACTCCTAGCTTTGAATTTTTCAGACAACCTTGTTCTTGGGGTTATGTATTGAATTAGTGAATTTAGGTTTTTTTTAATACTCAGTATATTCCATTCAACTTAGTCTACAACTCACGACACGACAACGAAAACCAAAACATATAAAATTTCGCAACATTTGAATTAATAGTCCTTATATTGTTATGGAGCCTATAGTCATCTTCGATAATTGGCTCATCATTAAAAGAGTTGTCCAATTCGAACCAGCAGTTTCTGAGATTAGTACTTTCAAACAAACAAACCTTTTAATAATATTACGAAGTTAAAAGCATGGATATCATAGTATGTCGTTTTACTCTGAGAATTTTATCCAGTAGAGATAAAAAGGCGATATAACAGCTTAAACATGATTATATATATCACATTCATTTTAAAGGTCAATAAACTTTAACATGGTCATTGTTCATATGGCGATAGCAGAATTTAGATATAAAAAGAAATGTATTTCAGAGAAGTACTATCTCATATCTAAAACAAAATTTATATATATAACTAGATTTTGCCAGAGGCTCTGCTTGTGTAAGTGTATGTAAATACGATTTGTAGTTTTGGTACCTCACAAGCTTTCGCATTTGTAATATTACTAGAATTTAAAACATACACGTCACGACTTTTACCAACGAATGGGGAAGACATACCTATGCGTATTAAACGTCCCCATATCGCTGAGTACTGTGCTGACCAACGCTAGTACAATAAGCGACATATAGGTAAATATTTGATTTGATTCTATTGCTTCACTTATTTATGCATATAATTATCAGCTTATTAGTAATTTGCCAATGAAATACATTGAATTTTCAAGTATCAGACAGAGTAACGCAACCGTTGATACTTTTGAATTACTAATAATTTTGAATTTCAGACGAATCAAATTTTCAAAAATAGGAAAAATAGCTAAGGGAGGTGTTCCCAGGGTTGCCCAGGTCTGTGTTAGGTCCATTGTTGCGGAATGCGGTCCTTCGCATCAGTCTGCCCTCTGGCCTAAGTGTCACCTGCTATGCAAACGACACACTAATACTGGCTAGAGGGTTTCGAAGAGGAGCTTCAGCTCGCCCAGCAAGAGGTGGTTTGTGATGCAGAACGGGACTACGCCCAGCACACGGTGGAGGACTGTCTTGCATGGGAGTTCGGGCCGCGGTCTTCTAATAAATATATAAAATAAAATAAATATTTCGGTCATTTTTTATACCCAACGTCATCAAGTCCCAAACTAAGCAAAGCTTGTATTATGGGTACTAGATAACTGATATGAATACATAAAAACTTTTTTTTTGTAAATACATACATATTATACATAGAAAACACCCAAACTCCGAAACGAATATTTGCAGATCATACAAACATTTGGTCCGACCCAGGATTCGAACCCGAGACCTCATGGACAGCAGTCGCGTACGCCAGCACTGCGCCACCGAGGCAGTCAAAATGTGAGGCCCGGGAGTGTTGTCTAGGGCAGGGCGCAGCGCCGATTCTTTGTGTAGAACGTGGTAACCGTGATCATCCCGATCATCAGTTGTGAGATGAGGCAGAAAGTACTCCAAAAGCCGCCGATGCGTTCCTGGAGCTTCTCCCGAGTGCCGCGGGGTTTAGTGCGTAGGACACTTTTCCGGGAGTCCCATACACGCCCTTTGTCTCCTCTACAGAGAGCAAGGTACGAAAAGCATGTGTAAAAAAATGTGTGGGAGTGTAAAAAAAATGTTTACAAACATGGTGTCGTTGCCACCAAAAAAACAAAAGATTCGCTTCTTGACGTCTAGTAAATTTATTTTGATAAAATGTATTGAACAGTGTTATAATCGAAACTAAAGTCGTTACAATTCGAAAAACGAACGCCAGTGAAAGTCAAAGACAAGTTGACATAGCGTAGTCAAGTATAATATGAACATTATGAACTATTTTGAAAAGTTTAAGAAATATCGAAAGTTATTTAATACAGAAACAGGTAATATGTTGAATATAATATAACTACAGTATATATGTAGAACAGTTATGCTTATTTTAATGTAGATAAGCTTATTGTAGATAAGCCATGGCGTAAATGACATAATTATACAGAGTGTTATAGTAAAGTATGTATATTTGTTATGTGGTTCTTTCAAAAATAAAATAATATCAACAAAATAGTGTTGGTGCGTTTTGAAAATTCCCGTTATTATTATTATTCTTAATTTTCTAGTGAGTTTCGAAGAATTTGGTGTTTTGGACATCAGTCAATGTTAATATATGAAGCAATCAGTAGAAAGTTGAATTTATGTACTGAACTACTAGAATTTCATTACATCATTCAAGTTAGTTATTTTTTTTTTTTTATATTTAAGCTCCCAAAATGACTCTGCCCAGCCTGATGGAAAGTATGAGCAGAATCCAAGAGTGGTGGTCACCATCCTCAATGCGAAAAAGAACAATGCAGCATGGTGACCCACACTATGGCGGCCTGGGGGGAAAGGGGATAGTGAGGGGGATAGGGGGCGTTGGATTGGGGTATGGGCCTCCGGTATCCTCACTCACTCGATGAAACACAGCGTAAGCGCTGTTTCACACCGGTTTTCTATGAGGCCGTGGTATCACTCCGGTCGAGCCGGCCCATTCATGCCGAAGCGTGGCTCTCCCACGGTAAGCGATTGTGTTAGTATGTTTGTTACGTATCCATGCTGAAATGCCTGGAACAATTTTGTTGTAATCTGGAGGTAGATGACACGATATGAATATACGGTGGTACTTATTTATGATTTTTTAATGTTGCCTGTTTGTTCCGGCTAATCTTGTAAACCCCTGGACCGATTCTGCCTTGGCAAATAGCTGATGTTATAAGGAGTAACTTAGGCTACTTTTGTATTAGAAAAAAAAAGACATCAATGAAATAGTGAACGATATCCGATTCAAAACCAACAAACAACACTGAGGGTATGTTACTTAGTATGTTAATAACACTAAATCTTTCTGTAACACACTGTATGTTACGCGATAAAGGCGAATACTTAATATTGGCCAATAAAATATAATTGCAATTTTAGTGTCGTGAACAGATTTGTCGCCGCGATTATTTTTTATTGACCTACATAGATGTAATTACTGCGATTAGTATATTGTACTGACAATATTCTGTAACGAAATAGTGTAGTGCCTTCTAATCCTTCACTTAGCCAAGGTCAATGGACAAGACCCTTCTAAAGCCATAATACTGTTCCATGTTATTTAATCGAAGCTATGGATCGAACTAAGTGGCGTGCAATTGGAGAGGCCTATGTCCAACAGTGGACTGCGATAGGCTGATGATGATGATGATGATGGTGATGATTTATTTAATAATCCTTGCACCACTTCCACTTTGTCTCTTATATGGAATAAGTGTTACTCCTTTTCAACGTTAGATTGATAAACTTTTGTATGTTGCGCGATGTTACCTAGCCGATGAGGGGCTCCGCCCTTGTGTATGTCGTGTACGCGGTAAAATCTCCTTGTCAAATATCATAAAATTCGGTGCTGCAGTTTAATCGTTAATACATAACAGTTAGACAGTTACTTTCGAATTAATAACATTAGAATGTATAGTGTTTCTTAGGCTATCCAACGTTATAATCTTTTCAACTAGAACTAGTAGTTTTTGAGGTTAGAACAATTAAACAAACAAGCTCTTCAGCGTTACACTATTATTGTAGATAGATGTACGGTTTTAATAACGAATGTACATGGTGCCTAGTACATATTGGAAGTGGATTAACCCTCACTCCTGTACCCCCAATAAATAGGCCGAAGAATAAGATGTAAGAACAGTATTTTGATCTCACAACCTTTTTACTGGGTAAGCTCATTGATATCCACTGGGAAAGAATGCCCCGTGGCATTAAGTCCTCCTTTGTACAACAGGTGCAACATGTTTTACAGGCAATCAATACATATAACGAAATCGTAACTGGTGGCTGTCTGTACTTGAAAGATATAAAAGAAAAACTATTTAGAAAGGCTTTATGAATACAATACTTCCTAAAACACTGACTATTAAAATGTTGACGTTTGTCTGTAGGTTTGTGCACGCTTATCTAAGAAACGGCTTAACCGATTTGAATGTGATTTTCACTAGTACGTTGTAGCTTACTCCACCTAACATTTGGTATTTGTTTCATTCCAATCGGTTCGACAATCGAAAAGTTATATCAGGTTGAAAACTCACCGCGATAACCGACCGTTTGACTGGAGAATCCGCATGCATATACTCATAAATCAGGAACTTTGCGTATTAAAGATTTCAAAATATGGAATAATTTAAAGTGAAATTCAGGTAATTAGTATTTTAGTAAAGTAAGTAATACTTTAGTAAACAGGAAGCAATAAAAGGAAAGGATATTGTTTAGATAGTTGAATTTGGGGGAATATGCAATAGTACAACTAGACCAGGTCAAGGACACACATATGTGATTGGAAATGGCTGGATATGTGGAAACCACAACGTCGTATATTATGGTTCACATTTTGACGGGCCTATATTCAGTACATAGTTGAATTCTACAGCCTCATTGATTAGTATTAGTAGGTGATGACCGTGGCCATTTCGTTTGGCTTTAAACATTTTTAAAGTAAATCCGACTACTACGAAAAATATTTCACTTTTAAGCCTTTACCACTGACAAGTAATATGACTGCCTATTGGTAAAATATTTTTTTAAATAGCTTCAGTAGATCGAGAGTTGAAGACTGTAGTCTTCATCTATGGTAAAGTTATAAGAAAATCCTGTGTTCGATTTAGTCCAAAGAATATGAAAGCTGTGTAAACGAAATAAGTCATTTTACGCCAATTTCGTTTTCTTTAAGGGGGCTGTCGATCAGACTTATCGCCTGACCGTAAGCGATCACTGCCGCCCATGAACACCCACAACCCCGCACAAATGCAACCCCAGAGGCGTCACAAGAGCGTTGCCAGCCTTTGGGGGATGGGGCAAGGGGATAAGAGTTTTGACATAGCGGTTTGAGCCGCTGGTTTCCTGACTCACTCGGTGAAACACAGCGGTTTTCTGTGAGGCCGTGGTATCACTTTTGTCGAGCCAATTCATGCATGCCGAAGCGTGGCTCTTCCACGTTTTAATTACGTGGGTAATTTGGCAATTTGACCTGTAATGTTGTTGTTTAAGGATATGATGTTTAAACAGCAGAATAATTTTACAAATAGCAGATAAAGCAGCTGGAGCTACAAAAAGAGCAAGAAAAGAATGTTAAGTATAAAGACAGAGAGATTAGCACAGATTTAGTACTCAGGAAAAATAACACATATACATCATAACTTTTATTCCTAAACTTATACTTTCTACAAATCTTTCTTGGAATAGATCGTTATTTCTTTGAAAGATGCTTGCGTAAATAATAGTGAATCCAGAAAAATCGTAACACAAAATTTTTTTTAGATGATATCTCTGACAACACATTTCGGCCAGCGAATGAGACATGTTTAGATACTGTAACACACTCACACACACATTTAGTTCATTAACAATCGTCTTTAGACGTAGATTAACATAATATTCACACGGCGTCGTTTGGGGTTCTAACAAGAGCTATACACTACATCTGCTGCAACTACAAATCTGTGGAGAGTGCAAATATTCATTGTTTTTAGTGGTAAACCTATCAGCGTTATAAAGTCGTTGTACGGACAATGGCAGGTTGGTATGGGAGTTTTGTACCGTCTAACACATCTCATGGTAGGGATTATTATGTACTTATTTGGCTGCTAATATCACTGATAATAACATTTTGAATGCCCAGATATATACAACATGCCATTAAGTTAATTTAGTTTTAAATTACAATGAAATACATGAATCACAAATGAGTTATTCGTTACGACCCATGCATGCCGAAGCGTGGCTCTCCCACGATAATAGTTTTATAAAATTTAGTGTACAAGGGTTTGGACATAGCGAGGATTATTTTTTTTAATTTACCAAAAAAAAATACCAAGCGAAGATAGGTCATCCACTATTATTTTAATGTTGATATTTTCGCTGTGCGAGCGTAGTTGAACAGCGCAACTTCAGCAACAATTCCACTCAAGAGGTATTTTTCTGTTTTGCAACGTTTTTCCTTGCCGTTCTGCTCCTATTGCAGTTTGATCTTATACGATCTACAAATATAGCCTTCTTTGAAATATGACTATCCACAACTTTTCAACCCCGACCGAAAATAATTTTCCAAATCGGGACTAGTAGTTCTTGATATTAGCGCATTCAACTATACAAACATACAGTTCAGTACAAAGATACAGCTATAGATACATATTCTGCACATACACCATATCGTTTACAACGTACATGTCAAGGTGCACATATTTACAGATAATAATGTTAGTTACATATTTGTAATGAAGTACACTAGAGATATGATTGTTACAAGCCCTATTTACAAATGATTTATTAATTATTATCGTTTACACTTATAAAGTATTGAGACAATTTAAAACATGCAATTAAACAACAGCGGGAGGTTCAGCTATGCATGCGATAAGCCGGTATTGTAGTTACTAAATATCTAATTATATAGTTTGTCCTTAACAGACATANTGCTATGGAGAGTGCTCCCAGGAAGTGTTCGAACTTATCCCTGCCGCTTTTCTTCGCTATCGTCCTACGCGAAAGCGGTTTTATCCCCATCATTTAGATGGTTGGTAGTCCACACTTTCTGCCAGATAACAAAAGATTTCGGTTTCACGAAACTTCTACTCGGCTCTTCAACTGGACCCCATGCATTTCTGTCCATGGCGACTTTAGTCACTTGCCGAAGCGTCTGTTTTTTTTTATCTCCCATTACATAAAAAAGCATGACATATTGGGTATATGTCTAGACAGAATACTTAATAATCCATATCACATTCTTTGACAGATAAGAATCTTATTGAAAGAGTGAGTAAGTTATCGTACAATCTCAATAGGTACTTTTGAAGTTTTTTACGATGGATATTTTTAAGTGGCGTGAAATTGGAGAAGCCTATGTCCACGCGTGGACTGCGATAGGCTGATGATGACGATGATTTTTTTAACACAATAACGCTTAAAGTACTCGACAAATCTGGATTCGAATAACTGTTTTCTAATAAAAACTTTTGAATAATGAATTGACAGATTGATTTTCATAAATTTTCAAACTTATATTTAATACCGTTGAAAATTTATGGAAATCAATCATGGCTACTTACATTCAAATTCCATTCAACTTATGTCCCTTTTTGGCAAAGGGTCCTTTTTATTTGGTAAACTGTAAAATATTTATTTACACGGTACAAAATTAAATAGCTTCCCTTCTTAAAGTGAAACTTTTATTACATCGTCTCAATTTTTTTGGTCTGTGTATCGCATGTCGCGTGACGCGTGACGGTCGGCCAGTGTCCAGTGACCAGTCGGACGGTGTGCCAGTGCTCCACGCTAATTTATTTGTTTTTGTCAGTGTTTAATGTAAATGTTGTTATTTATTTGCTTTATTAGGTTTATTTATTTGCATGTGAAAAAAAGTTTCACTTTTACTGTGGTTTCATAAAACCACACAATCCTTTTTTTTTCGCTTAGATCTTTTTAGGAACTACTCAACAGATTTTACAGCAGTTGTCAGTAATAGATGAGTGATTAAAGAGGAAGGTTTATATGTGTTATACATACATATTTTATCCGAAGATTCAAAATCTTCAGTGCGAAGCTAAGCCAGGTCGTTAGTGATTGACTATACATTTATAGTTGCTGTTTTAACACGATTATAATATTATGAGCTACACTTGTTGCTAACTTTGTAAACAAATGTTGTAAGTTAATTTTAACCTACTTCCAATTATCTTATCAGTGTAAGTTTTTATAGTTGGATGGATCATCAATGATTATCAACAGTGTATAACAGGCCACTGTTAGACAAGGAAATCTCCTTAGAAACGAGGTTTTGGCTTACAATAAATAAATATTTTAAGACTTTTATCACATAGCGCCATCTAGTCCCAAACTAAGCAAAGCTTGTACCATGGGTATTAGACAACTATATACATACATACTTTTATTTTATTAATAATACATACGTACTATACATACAACACACGCAAATTCCGAAACAAATATTTGCACACAAACATTTTTTCCGACTAGGGAATCGAACCAGAGACCTCATGATCAGCAGTCATATACGCCAACCGCTAAACCAACGACACGTCTTAAATGTCTCCAAATGGCTGATTAGGAGTTTCAAGTTCTCCTTTCCTTGCAGTCCTGCGTTGTTTACCCTCTTAGGTTCAGCGCCGACGGACGGAGTGACGGCGAAGAGGCTAATTCAGTAACAACTTAAATTCTCTTCAGAATACAACTGTATTTGATGGCACAAAATAAAATAACGATGAGAGACCGTTGGGTGTTATATTTTATATATCGGATGTTATTTTTATTATTGTTACTTTAGAACTTCGTCATTCATGAACCGATTAGCCATGCGTCTACACGTATACATCATGCCAATTATCTCAATTTTGATTTCTAATTGGTCACCTAAACATATGAAATGATTGAATAAACATTTATTTATTTATTTAATTGTGGTAGTAGTATTAATATCTATCTTACTCACGGTCGTCAAATCCCAAACTAAGCTCAGTTTGTGTTATGGCAACCAAACTGCTAATAAACGTACATAATATTTCGAAATAAATTATAGATATTATTTTGAAATTGGAATTCTAGATTTAGTCATAGATATCTTCAAACTAGCCAGAACTAAAACTTGGCTCTGTGGCTATTTTAAATAGGAAATGACGTAATATTAGACGCCCGATTTACCGAATTTGCATAAATTTTTGCTCTTGCTAAAGTGATCTTGGCCGTGGCTAAGAATCCACTAATCGCCAGTTCCGGCTTTTTCGTTACGTTTGGAGCTGCCAAAGTAAATCAACTAATTCAATAAAAAAAAACAATCAAATTCCAAGAGTGGCGGCCACTATACTCATTGCGAATGCAGGCAATGCCACAATGCAGCATGGTGACCCACACTTGGGCCTCCGGTCTCACACTCAACAACAAAACAAACAACAATGAACAAAACAGCACAAACTCCGTATATTATTAACTATTACTCTTATTTACTATTGCATATTATTATTAATGATGAAATTATCTATACAAATATATAAAACTGTGCGTGTTGATTGTAGTATAAAATGAAATTGCTTCCGTTGTCTGTTCGCTTAGATCTTTTAAACTACTCAAAGAATTTTAATCTTAATGTGGTTTTCAGAAATTGATAGTGTGTTTCAAGAGGAATGTTTATATGTGACATACATGCATATTACAATAGATGAAATCCGAGAATTTCAAAGACATTCTTTCGAAGCTGGGCCAGGTTGCTACTATGTATGTATATTGATTAGTTTTAATTTTCGTAATCCAAAATTTTGATTGTTGGATTTGTTTCTTCCTAAATAGCAGAGGATTAATAAAATAGATTTGGATGAAACCTAAGACTAAATTGAAGTGAAACTGTTATGAAATACTAGTTTAGACAAAAATATACCTGCTAAATATAATTTATGAAGGTATGACTATCAAATCTAAGGCAACCTGGTATTAGTCTCTTTAATTCTGTGATTCAGTTGTTTAGATCAAGATAACAAATAATTTATTAGATAAATAAATTGTACAAGACTTAACAGAGTAACTACCTCATGAAAAAGTGTCATTAATTTTGGCAATTTTGAAAATGAAATCTTTTAACTATGTTAAAAAACAAAACAGATAAACATAACATAGAAAATATTCTCAGTGCTAGTAAGTCTTTCTTAGACGAAGAAGGGTTACTAAATGCATGTTAAATATTCTTAGAAAGTAGCATGTAAAAGAAAACATACTTTTTGAGTTCTAATACACAGAGACTAGTGTAGTTAACTTTTTTTAAACAACTCGAAAAAGAAAGTGAGTTTTGATTTACAAGTGTGTGTATGATGTGTATTACTTCGGCACCCCCTAGAGCCTAAATGGTATGTCGTATTTTTATGTGAACACAATTATTTGACCAATTTATTTCATTCTATTACTGCTAAATAGCAGACATTAGGCTATAAATAAATGATAGAATGGATTGTATACTGTTGATATCATATTATATTTATAGCAATATCATAATTATTATCTTTATCAGTAATTAGTTCTTAATCACTCATTATTTATAGCTATCTGTTTTGAGAGGCATTTTTTAAATAAATCACAAAGGCAATTGAAAAAATTTGAGTATTAAATGAAAATATATTTGAAGTGAAGAAATTTACTACCAAGCGAATATTAAATTAAATAGATGCGATAAAATAATTGAAATACAAGAAAACTTTAAGTCACTGATACAAATACTGATAATTGTTAAAAATTTCATGTAATACATTTTTTCAAACTAAGTCCTAATCGTATCATAATTGGCCGCGCAAAAAAAACTATTATCCATAGATAACTATTCTATTAATACTAATCTGTTACAAAATAAATCTTGTAAGGTCGCATCACCATTAAATTATTCAAAGTGCACTTACCTCAAAATCCTAGCCACAATTTTCCGCTCTTGAGTTCCTTATCATCTATTTATTTGTTTACCATACACCCACCAGATATCACACTATATGAACACGGTTATCACATATTTTATTGATAAATTAGAAAGTAAATAATACAATGCACTGCGAAGTCATAAAACGGGTTCCATTTAATTCATTTCCAATTGATTTGATACACGTTACCACTATAGTCATTGACAAATCGTGATTTAATTATAATTCTTAACATCGACCTCACAAAGTTTAAAACAATTTCTCGACTTTTGTGTACAAAACCCTTGTCAAACTGATACAAACGAAAATATAATAATGATTTTCTGACAGCTGTCAAATAATTACAATTACGTAACTTATCATTTGAATACTAACTTTAGTCGATTTACATCACCGTAATAGTGAAAGAGGAGTTTCTTTATCAAATGATTTCAATAGAATGATCACTTTAAAAGATAACAGCTTTTATTAATCTTTTCATAATTCATTGTCTTGTTTCTTGAACTACAGAACATATGTACTGTTTTATAAAAATAATTAGCGTTTGATGAAATTTTGAAGTAAGCGGGTTCGGTTCAAAAATCTTTATTTCTCATTAAGACAATTGTCTCTTACATGAGAACAATATTGAACAAAATAACATAGTTTACATCAACCCGATGCAGATGCAGCAAAAATAATTGAAACAATACTAATAATAAAGTAATAATAATACGGTAAGAAGCGAGCTCTCTGCATTCCTGTGATAAGGCTGTGGTCCAAGTGAAAATACAGTAAGAAAAAAAAATTTGAGTGTTTCATTTTTATGAATGTAAGTAAATAATTTATTTTTAAATATTTTCTAAGAACTCGCTTCTTTTACATCTGCCGGAAGTTTATTAATCTTTAAATCTGGGTTAAATAATATAATAGAGGGAGAGAAATATTCTTTCCCTCTATTATATTTACATTTACATTAGCCATACAAGAAACTTTTAAAAAGTACATTTAACTCCCTTTCTATTATTGAACCTTACCTACCTCCCAGTATTCTTGTTAAAATCACAACTTTGTTTCTGTTAAAATCACAACTTTCGCTAAGAAAGTTCAAAATGAACAGCAAGTCCTTTTAAAATACATTAGGTACTTATTAGTCTCATTTATTCTTTAATATCTAGTAAAGTTTTTCTAGCAAATAAACAAATATTAACCGAAACAATAAAGCCTTACTGAAATATATAAAGGAATGCAGTTTAATATTTGCAAGCACTAACCGTTTACTATTAGTCGAGTCATATTCAATACAGTAACTTGATTTCCCACTTGCGAAACGTCTGAGGCTCTAGAAATAGTAACATGATTTTAAAAATTCGAATATCTAATACATCATTAAAATATTTTTCGGACATTTTTAACACTCAACGCCATCTAGTCCATAACTAAGCAGAGCTTGTATTATGGGTACTTAACAACAGATATAAATACATATATACTTTTTTTTTGTAAATACATACATATCATATATAGAAAACACCCAAACTCCGAAACAAATATTTGTAGATCGTACAAACATTTGGTCCGGTGGCGCAAATAAAATAATAAAATGACTATATAATTATGTATATTCAAATTGGTCAATATATTCAATTACTAAATGTAGTTTTGGTAGATAACAAACTATTGCTTGTCCCCACCTGCAGTACTATAAAGTATTTTGTTTGCAGTACAAGTATAAATAGTGAGTTATGCTCCACAAAAAAAGAAGAGTTATTTCTTTCGTGGATCATTCCACACTAAGCTTGTAGTGTAACTGTATCTTATACATCCTTTTAATAAAATAGGGTTGTACTACTTAGTCCACAGCTTGGCAAAAAAGTGACAATAATAGCAGCGCCACTGTCGTTCATGTGGTCACCCTACATAATACGACAATAACGGTTTTGATACGGTAACGGTAGGGTTTTTTAACAATGAACTTTTAAAATAAGTTTTATTATACACATTTTGTTTTGGCTTATTTACATCCATGACAAACAAACTACAGCACAAATATTGGATGCGTGATAAGATTTATTGCAATAATAAAGTCTATACGGACCGGCTGCAACACATGATTGGCGGCGAAGAGATGCTCCCTATGAAATCATAAATGAAACGCGATTGTGAATTTTGTCGCATATTTTTTTGTATTAAATAGGGGGCAAACGAGCAAACGTATCGCCTGATTGTAAGCGATTATCGTGTGGCGACAAGTGTGTTGGCGATCTTTTAAGGAGAACGCTCTTTCCTTGAAGATTTGATGGTTGTATTGGTCCGGGAATACCGCAGGCGCAGGTTCGTTCCGTAGTTTTGTTGTGCGGGGCAGAAACTTCCTAGAAAACCGCACAGTTATATACACATACACTTCATGAAATGAAACAAGTTTTATAGTATTTTTATTTATTATCATAAATATAATAATAGAACATTAAATGAATGATATTAAAATAATGCCTTACTCTAGCTTATATTTAAGTTTTTGTTTCAACACAATCACAATATAATGCGGCGGGCGCGGCAGTTACACCGAGATTCTACACAATACTCCTTAATTTTATCGTATCGCCATTTAATTAGAGATTTACAACTGTAATAATACGCAAAACAGAATATTTTTACAATTAGTCATGCATAAGCGTTGCTTAAAGAAGATAATTAAATCAGTTTTTGTTTTGTAGTCTTACGAATCCAAACCCTTTTGACATTTGTGCATATCATCGTCTAGAATACATACACTTAGCTTTAACATTAATATTACTTTTTTGAAATTTTTATTCCATAACCACATTGACTGAAAACTAACGACAACTTTATACATTTTAATTTAGGTTTGCTATGGAAAGTAAATTAAAAGTACACTGGTATTATAAATTAGAAGGTAATATATATCTTAAGAATAACGAAATAAGTACTAGAATACACTGTATTCCAGATAATATTTTTTGATTTATCGTGTCATATGGTTGTATATCAGAACTGATTAAGGCCTATTTCTGTCTTAACAAAATTATCCCGACTAGAATATTTAAAGTGTTTACACTGTTGAATAATATTGCACTTATAACATCTCACTAACATAAATACTGGCAACAATTACCTGTAAATTGTATTGTCAAACTTATGTCAATGTGGTTGTCAATTCAATTGACGGATGTGCCATAAAAGGATACCTTAGTCCCTGTTGTATGCTTTCAGATATAGTCATTAGTTAGCAGAGCAGCAATAAATTAAATAATGCGATTCATTTACATTGTTTTACAAATTTATTTACCCAGTCTTGGCTATGATTTAATGACAGATGACATTGGTTTAATTATGGCAACAATACAGTACCTATGTTCCCTTTTATTATTTTAGGCTTAGATTATGATGGGAACATTTTCACATCATCCACCCTAAGAAAATTAAAAATAAGTTATTTACACAGGCGTTTACCAGCCGCGCCCTTACTGCGAGGCTCTCGTCAAACTATTAGATATAACGATAAAGTTAAATAAATATGGCTATGTTTGTCTTATTTATATACTTGATTCTATTGATCGTACATGACAATATAAGGTGAGCTTCACACCCAGTATAGTACAGAAGGAAATTGAAAAACAGTCTGGTAATTTATCATTCAGTTAATAAATATTGATTGCAGAACTGTTAAGTAAAAGGTAAAATATTTGTCTAGTACTCTATGGGTACAAAACAAATACATATTACTCATTTGGGGCTAGATGGCGTTGTTATTGGCTAGAAGGAATAGTACAGTGCAAATTAAATTCGCCATAGCTTATGATAAGAGTTCTAGGTTTAGGAACAAAAACATTAACAAGAAACGGAATGAATCCATACCCACACATATAGTAAACAAGTAATTGTATGAATATGGACTCTTATAAAATGATAAATTTTCATTTACTATCCTGGATCTAAAGCTCATTATTTCCTAAATTAAACACAAAATTTAACAAAACCCTATTTCAGTAACTAACATTAGTCATTGGAATGAACCTAACTAAATGTTTAACACGGGCAAACAAACACCTTCCTTTTTTAACAATTGTATCACATCAGCCCGCGTTATGTTTGGGTTAGTGTTAGTGGGAAGACAGACTACAACTCCTGTACTAATTATCTTACATATTTTCCACCACAGCAGACACCGTTCCATACGCTTGTTAACAAAGTGAAAATTGCCTTTAAATATAGTAGTATAGTTATTTTGTACACAATTAACATATTTTCACTATATTCACAAGCGTTGTTTCAACTAATATGTCTCAGATAAGTTTCTTTTAAATCTGTGCAAGTATGTATGTCGTGTGTATACTCGGCGAAAAGCGATCGCCGAGGATAGGAGTACTAGATATTATTTGATTTCATCTAGAGAATAGAATTAATTGTATCGTAAATCAAGTATGCTAATCATCGTACGGAATATAAGCTTAAGAAAGTACATTAACTACTCAGGTATAGCATGTAAAGTACTATGTTATAACAAGTACGTTACTCGATTTTGCTTAGTACGGTCCTCGGTTTTACCAAGTACCATACTCGGTCATACCAAGTGCGGTACTCGGTCTTACCGAGTGCGGTACTCGGCCTTATTTACAGAACTCAGTTCTATAAAGTGCAATAACTGGATTGATTTTTTTCAGAGACGTATTAGTTCCATTCTAACTAACCTTTACTTACTAAACTTGTTTAGAAGAAAACACACCCAGAAGTCGATAAAGAGAATAAGATAAACTGCAGTTGTTTTCAATTTTTTTTTGGAAATAAATATCGAGCTAAAGTACTCTATATTATTTGAACGATGCGGTACAAACTCGACTGCAACCATTACTTAACCACAATATTAACTATTTAAAAATAACCTATAAGTTTCGGTTTCAATGAAAAAGTTGCGATTGTTTTAGTCTTTACTTTAGTATAAAGTGTAGTTTAGGGTTTTAACAGTACTGCATGTAATCGTACTCTGAAAGTTGTTTTGTCAAAATTATAACTACAATTTGTAAGATCTTTATCAAATCAACCAACAACTTTTGACAAAATCATATAGAGGCTGTAAATGGAAAAGGTTACAAAACACCATGATATACAGTGCAAATTAAAAAACTATGAAACAAAACACAATTTGATAACCTCGGTTCTCAAGTTCAAAATTGTTAACTTTAATGTTCTCCAAAGAGTTTATTCGAGTTTCATTATTTATTCCAATAGACTTAGTACACCCGCCACAAATAAATATTGCCAATTTTAAAAAACCAAACTAGTACTTAACTACAAAACGTTATCGACTCCGGGTTCAACGATGACATCGCAGACACTATTCGTTCGTAAAAAAATAAAATTAACGAATGACAACATTAACCTCGCCTTTAACTTTAACATTAGAGTGCAAATTTTTTTCAAAACTTTAATCTACCGACTCTATAATCATTATCTTGTGTATTTCATAATATTATAATCAGGAAAATGAGTAACTTTTGTTCTCTCATAAAGAAACATATAGCTAATATAAACTGCAAAAAGAGCGAAAAAATCTTACATTTAGTCATAATTATCAACAATTAACAATTAATTGCAAGCTAAACTTAATCGCTTTACTGCGCTAGGCCGAATACTTATGATACGGTGTATATCCCGTACTTATAAAACTTTTAAAAAAAACTTTAGTTGGACAGCATCTCTAAACAAAAATAACATTAGATATTTAATGTGTTAAATTTCAATCAATAACTTTTATTAACATATAATACAATTCATTACAATATATCCCTTAAATGCATATTGACGTAAAACTGCAACATACCATACGAAATACAAGCTTAAGAAAGTACATTAGGTACTACGGTATAGCAAGTAGAGTACTATGTTTTAACAAGTACGTTACGTTACGGCTACCAAATCATTATTATAAGCGCAACGCATACTCTTGTAGAATTACTACTATCAGAACAATATATTTTATCGAGTGGCAGCACCTTTTTTCTTTCGCGTCTGTCAAATGCGATCTTGACATTCACAAAGCATTGACTGTCGGATATTTGTAGCAGGTGAAAATTGGAATAGTGTTTTTGGAGTAAATAGTTGATTTTCGAAGGTGAATTACTATATTTTTTTAAATTTTATTGTAATAATTCATCTTCTTTTCGGTACAGTAATTGGTTAGGACAATAGCATTTTGGATTTTGTGCAAATTGCTTCGATTTTGATGTTGTTAATCTGCAACACTATGCAATTTGTCACATCATCCACCCTAAGAAAATTAAAAATAAGTTATTTACACAGGCGTTTACCAGCGGCGCCCTTACTGCGAGGCTCTCATCAAACTATTAGATATAACGATAAAGTTAAATAAATATGGCTATGTTTGTCTTATTTATATACGTGATTCTAGTGATCGTACATAACAATATAAGGTGAGCTTCACACCCAGTATAGTACAGTATAGGTTGCAGAACAGTTAAGTAAAAGGTAAAATATTTGTCTAGTATTCTATGGGTACAAAACAAATACATATTACTCATTTGGGGCTAGATGGCGTTGTTATTGGCTAGAACGAATAGTAAAGTGCAAATTAAATTTGCCATAGCTTATGATAAGAGTTCTAGTTTTAAGAACAAAAACATTAACAAGAAACTGAATGAATCCATACCTACACACACATGGTTAACAAATAATTGTATGAATATGGACTCCATAAAAAGATAAATTTTCTTTTACTATCCTGGATCTAAAGCTCATTACATCCTAAATTAAACACAAATTTTAACAAAACCCAATTTCAGTAACTAACATTAGTCATTGGAATGAACCTAACTAAATGTTTAACACGGGCAAACAAACACCTTCCTTTTTTAACAATTGTATCACATCAGCCCGTGTTATGCTTGGGTTAGTGTTAGTGGGAAGACAGACTACAACTCCTGTACTAATTATCTTACAGATTTTCCACCACAGCAGACACCGTTCCATACGCCTATTAATATAGTGAAAAATGCCTATAAATATAGTAGTATAGTTATTTTGTACACGATTGACATATTTTTACTATATTCGGAGTGGACCTCATGAACAGCTTCATTGGTAGGTATCATATAGGAATGAGAAGTCGAAAGTGGTATCTACGTATCTTCTATCACTTATTGGACATGACAGTAATAAATTCTTGGCTGGTTTATAAATATTTGAAAAGAAATGAAGCTCCATCATTAATCGTGAATTTATGTCACTATAGACTTGAACTAGCTGAGGTGTCAATAATGCAGCTGTACTCTATAACAAACGAGGAAGGCCCCGTACCAGTAACAGTGTTGAAATGGAACTTCAAGACAAAAATAGGCTGTTCAACATGTTCCACCTAAGGATATAAGGACAGATAATGTTGGTCACTGGCCCGATGACTGTGTTCGCAGCAGGTGCATAATGCCTAGGCGTAAGGGATATACACAAAGTGTGAGAAATGTGGAGTAGCCCTTTGCCTTAACTAAATCCTAGCATTGTTTCAAAGAGTTCCATATGTAATTAACGTCTAGTAAATGCATGATGTTGTATATCTGCAACATAAGGTTTTTTAATAAAATAGTATGAAAATAATATATTTTTTATTTCTTTCTATGTCTCCCTGCATTAGAATGTACAAGTCTACAAGACATATTTTTTTCAAGAAGTCAGAATAAATCATGCATTTAAGGGATATAAAATAATAAAAATCAATTACATAAAACAAACACTACCCGAGGTTTGCTTGAAATATTAATTATGGCATAAAAACTGTTATAATTGTTTTTTTCCAGGGTTAGACAGACTTACAAAAGGTTCTGTCATATATTTTGTTAGCTGGCTGAAGTGGCTGGATCGAAATCGAATAATCAATCTGTATCGAACAAGCAATTTTGATGACTACACAGTTTTAATAGGTTGCCTATACTTTTCTGGACTTTCAATTACTTATATATAAATTGAAATATTATATTAGTATATGTCAAAGAGTTTTAAATTCATATTTCTCTATAACATTTTACTACTATTTCTAATACATTTAAGAGAAACATTGAAAAACGTTGCTATTTTGAACCGAAAAGCTCAATTTGAGTGGTCAACTAATTCTTCTGTCATATAATACTTAGTCGTAACAAATACGCACAAAAAAACCGACACTAGTCGATTAAGACACTGAATAATATTAAACTATCAATAGAAATTAATCTGTGCAGTGTAGACAAAATGATATTGGTCCAACCGTTTGTGTTGCTGCTTAGATGTTACCCGAATCCATTCCTGCATAAGAATTATAGAAAAAAACCTGACCTGGCTTTCCTTGCTCTGTTTACCTATCACTTTAATACCTGTCAGTCTCTGATTCTCTCGCGAAAGATCAGGTTTCTTGCTATAATCATCACGCATTTCGGATTCAGCTCTTCTCTCACGTTCTAAGTGGATAAATGCCCGAGTATGTGTGTTATTGATTAGTGTATGACACTGCGTCTTACTGGCTCGTTGGTGCGTCACGTTCAGGCCATCAGTTCCCAGTACTGCATGACGCGATCACCCGATGACGTCATGCCCTGTGGTCGGACGAAATTCATCTCTATCGTCTTGAACCTTCTCTTTAGTTCTGCATCGAATGACTGAAAGCAATAAGTTTGTTTTAGTATTTGAAGTTTAAAAAAATGTTATGGTTACAAAAACCTACATCATTACATTATTTTCGGACATCTGTCACGAACGCTGGATATTTTGCTACGAAAGACAGATCGCCCGATAGGATATTTATGTACTTATATTTTCTGAATTAATACATATTGCATATATCGATTTAAAATTTAGGAATATGGAATTCAGGAATAAAAAAGTTCACTGTGTTATTTACGAGCATAAGAAAAGAAACGCAAGTACGATAGGCTCCACCGAGATCGGTAGTGGATCTCGCCGAACTCCAATTTTGCTATTCGATCCGATAGTAAAAAAAACAACAACCCATAATGCCTCGGGTCTCCTCTCAGAAGAGGGTTAAGGCCATACGTCCCCACGCTGGCCAAGTGCGGGTTGGGGACTGGCAAGAATACGTTGTGGCTACGTAAATCTTGCCGTTGGATGTTTTTAAGCCGCCCGAAGGCCTCCAACTAAGCTTCACGACTGTTATCGTATGATAACAACCGGGACCGACTGCTTAACGTGACCTCCGATTTCACGGAGACGCTCATGGTAACATGCCACCAGCGGTCACCCATCCAGGTACTGACCGCGCCATCGTTGCTTACCCTCGATGATTGTTTCTAATCACCGAGTGCAACTGGGCTATGAGCGCCTTTATATAGTATAGTAAAGGATCAAGAGAAATAAAAGTATGACAGAATGAATATACTGACGATGGGCAGGTCCCGCGGCGCGAGGGGCCCGGGCTGCGGGCGCGCGGCGCCGGAGTCCAGCAGGCGCGCGGCCGCGGCGCTGGTCGCCGGCGCGCTGTGCCGCCGCAGCGCCGCCAGCTCCCACAGCGACGAGCCCAGCGCGCGCGACGCGCTGGCGCACGTCTCCTCCATCACGTACGGGTCCGCCGACACTGGCGCGACAAAATAACCGGTCAGACTAGTGCTTGCCTATATAGTGTAGCCTCGAGCGGATAATATAGCGTCACCACTCGCCGTGGCTGTCATGAGAGTCCGCTGATTAACCTTATTTTAGGTCTAGAAAGTATGATGTCGGTATTACGAAAACTGTAAATAAATAAAGGTTCAAATTACACGAGACGACGGCACTGCAAATATGAGGAAAATTTGAAACGATACAAAACTCTAATCAGGGTAGAGTAGGTCAAAGTTGCCTTTCTAAGAAGAAGCTTAGATAGTAGTGGACTAGGGCTAATTATCACGGCATAAGAAATGCCAAAATGTTATAAGATAAACTTACTTATATTGGGCGAGTCTTCGTAACATATCATGCGCTTCAGAGCGGGGTGCCGCAGCAGCAGGTTCGCTACGAGCTGCAGCAAGCCAACGGCGTCTTCAGCGGAAGCTACTAGCGCGAGACGGGATAAACGTTTTGCGAATGCAGCAACCAAAGCTTCGGGCAGGTGGCTGGAAATGAAAAATATTTGTGATTCTACAATTCATAGACAAACTTCAGTGCGGCTACTACCGATCTAGTCAATAAATATTAGTGACTGTTCAATAGAAAAGAAAAAGTCACAGCCCATTTCTTTCAACTGCCATTACCTGTAATACAAAAAGTTAAAAGTGTATATGAGTGAAATTTGAAGCCCCAGGACTTTATCCTGGGTATGAATTCTAATATCCTCATTCACTAGAAAAGTAACGAAAAAATACGATGAACAAATTATGTCCTAACAGAGCTACTGCTCGCGCGCATATTGGTTATCCCGTAAAGATCTAGCCAAGAATCACAGCATCTCTATGTTAATTTTATTGAAATCGGTGCATCTGTAAAAGCGTAACAAACGGACAGACGAGTTACTTTCAAATTTATAATTTAATTATGGATGTACTTACGTGGAACTAAGGAATATATCAGCGAGATGCAGGAGTCGTTTCTTGTATCTGGTGGCGAACATTTCCGGTTCAAACATGGCGTAGAGGCGGTCGTACATGTCGGGGTAGTCGATGTTGTGTGTTCGCACTAGCTCCAAAACACCTTGTAGAGCTAACATGCTTATGGGGCCACCTAAGAATATTAAGTATATTATTATTATACTATTTAGATGATTTTGCCAATATTTGTATTTGGACCGGGTATTATTTATATATTAAGAAACATAAGTAAAAGCTTAGTTTAACTTTACTATTTTCTGTCCTGTGATAAGCATGTGACTGCATATATTGCAGAAGACTTCTACGGCTGTCTTATAGTGGTTTCTCCAAACAGAGATTTTTAAATCAGTTTAGAAATATTTTCTGAAATAAGAAGTCTGAACTTCTTAGTTAACTAAAATAGCAACAATATTCGTGTTTTCGTGTTTAATTGGTGGCTGTGCGAGACCGGAAACCCTGTGATGCTGAAGCATCCATTAGGCTGCGATAGTGTGGGTCACCATACTGCATTGTTATATTGAATGCAATCGCAAAAAGTACAGTGACTCTTGAATTCTGCTTATACTTTCCAACAGGCAGAATAGTCACTTTGGAGTGGGCCCGCTAAATGTAAAAATATAAAAATATTCAGAGTGATAAGCAACTGGAAAAATCCCAGTGGATTGTAACAGACTGATAATGAAGTGAAAACAATAATCGGTGGGATTTTGATAAAGGTGGTATGGTATAGAGACCGGCGTCGAGGCTGTCGCAGAGCATGTCGGTGGCGAGGTGCGGCTTGGTGAGCAGCGGCATGAGGCGCTCCACGAGCAGCGCCAGCGCGCGGCGGTGCGAGCGCGGCTCGTCGCACAGCGGCCACTGGCACGCGAAGCCCCAGCAGCGGTTGGCGTAGCGCCGGCACACGCCCGGGTTGTACGGGAACGGGGCCTTGTCTGCACAACAAACCTTCACTTTTATCTACACTGATATTATAAACAGGAAACATTTTTATTTTTGTTTGTAATGAAATAACTCAAAAAAAAAAATGTTTCGATTTCAAAAATTCTTTCACCGTTAGAATCGCACTATATCCTTGAATGACATAGGCTATATTCACGTTTTCCCAGGGGAGCGAGCACTACGCAGGTGAAACTGCGGAAAATTGCAAGTTTATTTATAAGCTTTGGTGCATTAGCGAAGTCAAGCATTTTCTACCCGTCCATCCTATGTTGATGCAGAGAAATCAGGAATTAGATGAGTTTAGGTTGCAGTTAACAGTGAATACAAAATCACATTTATAATATACAAATCTATAATTTTACTATAGCCATATTGTTATGCATACATTTCGTACTGTATTTCTTGACATGTTTTTAAGATTTCACTTAAAAATAAATAAAGTCCTGACTGATTTCATTAATATACCAAGTGCAATAATATTTAATTATATGATTCAAATATTTTTTGCTAAGTGTCCATGAACAAATGATTGATTAACAATGTATTTTTAAAAACAAGTTTTTATTACTTGTTATCAAAAAAACTTCAAGCCCTTTCATTTGATCTCCGATCGTACGATTCGTACTTATTTCCGAATAAATCACCCAATATGGGTATTGGGTGATTTATTCAGAAATAAGTCTGCCGCCATTTTGTTACGGCGGCCATTTTAGATTAATAATAATAATATAATTATATTGTGATCAGAACTAATATATGTTTCAAATTTTAGCTCAGTCGGAACTTGGGAATTTAACATGCAAGGTTTGATTACAGACAAACATCCGGACAGATGACACTAAATAAAAGCATGTAATGAAAGAGGCTGACCTTCATCTTACCAGTAGTAGTAGTGACATTAGCTATGAACACATTTTTTTTATAGTGACATCATAAAATATAATGCCGGCCAGCCTGACGTGGCTGCAATTCACGTCAAAAAATAATAGCTGGGGTAAACAAGAAGCGGTAACGCAAAAAAAACAAATAAATGAACTCTTGCACTAACAAGATAGTGCAAAAGTAAACATACCTTCTGAACTGCACAACAGTTTCTCCTCCTTCGGTTCAAAATCTCTCTGTTTCAGCTTGCCTTTGTTATCCATGGTGATTTCACAGATCAGCAGCTTGTCCAGCAATTCCAAGTAGTTCTGCATGTAGAGGCTCGTTGGTGATCTGTGAAAGGCAATATTTATTAGAACCAGATTCTATGATTACTATTAATTTTCCTTTAATTAAATTCAATTGAGATAGATAATAGAGCTCATAGACAAGCTCACAATAGTTTTGAGGTCAACTTCTAAATTAGGAATAGGTATATCCTATGCCATAGTGCAACCTTACATAAAATGAACAAAGTGTTGTGCTATGATAAAATCGAACCCAAAACGCTTGGAGCAGTAAGAACCAGCGAGGTTACCGCTTAAACCACTACACCATTAATTTATTTAAATAAATGAATATTATCGGACATCTAACCGCCATCTAGTGCCTAACTAAGCAAAACTTGTGAACCCGAGACCTCAAGCACAGCAGTCGTCTACGCTACCACTGCGCAACCGAAGCAGACGATATTATTTAGCGATCCTTATAAAAAAATATGTTATTAATAAGCTTACTTGCGATAAGCGATTGTCGAGAGCACTTTTAGCCCATATTGCTGGACGTCACGATATTCGGTGAACTCCTGGAAGCGAGCTATTGGTGTTGACATGGATGTCTCAGAATCTAATAATGTGATGAAAATATTCTGCAACAATTTAAAACAACAAAAATAATTAAAACAATTCGTTTACTCTCTATGGGAATAAACAAAATTGTTTCTTTGTAATAATAAAAATAACCGCTTTTACTAAATGCATATGTATGTATACATGGTACATTAATTTCTTCTGCCTATCCGTCTGTTCCGGATTTTCTCTGGAATGGCTAGACCGATTTTGAATACTTTCACTGACAGATAGCCGATGAGTAACGTAGGCTACTTTTTTTAGATTAGCCTTGCCCCGTGAACGCACACGTTTTACCCGCGGTTGTTGTTGTACCGCGAGTAACGCCGCGGAACTCGACTAGTATAAAAATATATTCTCAGAAAGTGACTTATTAGGCACTGTGGTTAGTTATTTTGAGGACACCGAATTATACATGATACAGATACAAATTGTTAAATGAATTGTAATGAATATCAAAAAAATATTATGCTCAATTAAGAAATAAATGTTGTTTTGTTGCAGGTTTATATTACATAGCAAGGAAAGGTTCAGAAAGGTTCTGGAATATTCCCGAAACATCTATTATTAGCTAGACTAAAGCAAAGCCGAATATACGTCTGACGATTGCTGCGTCTATTGGTCTAGCATCACGCAATCCGTTCAACCAATCAGTTTTTACTGCAATATTACCTAAACTCATATGATATAATTATGCAGCAAATTTTTATTGTAATATTTCTTTACCTAACATAGATGAGTCGGCTATTTCGTAAAGAATATTATAGCAAGTCATACATGAACATTACATTGTTAAACCAGTCCACGCCAGGAAATAATATAACTTCGATAATATAACATACGGCATAATGTGCTGCTTAAGTTGTTTAGATTGTTTACTAATGTTTCGTTTATTGACGCAAAACATATTTTATGACGTTGTGGGAATATAGAACACTTTTTTTGTCATTTTAAAACCCCCTCGGGCCTTCACCCCACTGGGGTTTGCGGCGGGGCGGTGTGTCGGAATCGACTAAAACCACACGGTGTGTCAATCTGCGCCTGAGGCGGGAGGGATACGGGAACCGCTTTCTTACGCCATCCAGACCCCTCCCAGCGCAGGGAATATAGAAGACTATCTTAGCCCTGCAGTGTTACCCGCGGTTGTTGTTGTACCTTTACAAGGTGAAGCTAGTCCAAAAAACAAATCTCAATTACTCCTTATATCATCAGCTACCTGCCAGTTAAAAGTTCTGTGGCGCCTTCTTCATGTAGCGCAGCAGAAATATAGTAAAGCGCCATCTACTGAAGATACGTCGAACTACAGAGTAACGAAGGAAACGAAGAAACTACCAATTCTGAATCGCACAATAGAAGTTCTCGCGCCGATTGGCATAAATACAACGACCCAACATCAACCGCTGGCCAGTGGCCCGGAGGGACCACAGACCCGTTCCTCCACAGTTCCGTCAAAATCAGAACAGATCAAACAGATACAGACAAAATTTTTAAAAATTAATTTTTTGAAGTGAGTGCTGTATAAGAAATACTGTTAATCTTAAATTACAAACAGATACTTCAGTTTTATTTATTGGTATAGATGTGAAAATAGTTAAAACTTGACCAAGTTACATCCAGTAACGAAGAAGGGTTATGAGTCTATTTGAGTCACTTTAACAGGATGTAATGCGCTAGGTAATATAGCAGATATCTCAGGGAGTGGTGTAGTAGTGCATATTTAGTTGTCTAATTGAGTTCTTTGTATAAAGCAGCTAGTTAAATTATGACATCTTAAAATCTTTTACCTTGAGCCTCACAGACGGGAAGTTATAACCAGTAGACTGCTCCAGAGGATATTTCCCCTCAGCCTGCATCAACTTGCAAGCGGTCACTAAAGCCTGCAGTCGGGAGTTGATACGGCCGCGCATGATACACTCGAGAGCGCGGGTGTGCGCTGCCTCGTAGCACTCGCGTAGCCATCGCTTGTATTCAGCTTCGGGACTGCGTTCTGTGTACCAGTTGAAATGTATTTTATTGTATTGGATCTAATGTGTTAACATTACTGGGATAGCTTTTTCTAAGAGTAGAACTAGAATTTGCTGTTTTCAAAAGTAAAACCTAACTTATTGACGCTACCTAAAGTATTTTTTTAAAGCTAGTGCTGAGTACCACCTTACTGGGCTTGTTGACAATGTTCTTTGATGAAAAAACCATTATTATTTTAATTTATTAGTTATTATAATGGTTTGGAATTTATGTTTGCTCAATTTCGTACAAAATAATAAACATTCATGGTGTCATGGCACGTTTACGGCACGACGGCAAAAACCTGCTTCCGAGATAAGCATACACCAGCTTTACCAATATCGCAAATGAGGTACTCGATATTAAGCTATTGAGTAAAGCTATTGACCTTCAAAATATTATGTTAGGTTCAATCATGTACGCATCACACAATAGGTTTGTTATGTGTATTATAAAACCAGCATTATACTTGTGATGACCTAACACACCCTTCAAAAGTTAACTGTACATGAATGAGGCTGACCTGAGTTTTTTTTTATAGTGTGGTGACATCATACACAATTATTTTTTCTAGAGAATGCTTGGTAACCACAGAACTTTCAAACACAATTCATCATTATTACAGTAAGGAGATAACAACCAATACCATAGTATTCGTCATGATATTTTACAATGCGATTATGAGCGAACATCAGTTTTTATCAAAAATTATAACCTTTGTTTTCAGTGATTACGTTCTGTAGCAGATACGCAATTGTGATCATCATGTATGTTTAACATACATTATATTAACATCAGTAACTAGTTAAAAATTTTGTTTTGCTAGGTGTTTTAATTAGAAAAAATACATAATGATCAAAGCAGAGATTCAATTAAAATGACATACAATACATCACAGATGTAGTTATGGATGTCTGAAGGATGGATGAAGAAAAAATAATTGTTTAATAACTCTTTCATAATATTTAAACTTTAGTTTCAACTTTGATAAAATATGCTTTGTATTATACTATATAAGCTGTCAAGCCAGAGGCGCCAAGATATTAATATTATTTAATATGAACCAACTATTTACTTCATTATTAAATTATATGGTTATAATATATATGAAGTTGGAATTGTTACTTATAACAAGATATTTACTGCTAAGCCTCTGGTTCTGTCTGTTCTATCATGGGACAAAAATTCTGTGACAAACATTAATACATTTATTCTGTGTCTAGGTGTCTAGGAATTAATGACGCTAGTCCCTGTGAGTTGGGGCTGAAGTCTTCTGAACCCAGAGAGACTGGAATACATGCGGTATGTGGTGCACTGACTGTCGATCTGATCCTTCGAAGGCTGCTTCCAATCACGTTGGTATTACCACTGGAGGAACGGGTCACATGCCCCTCCAACACAAAGGGAAGATCCTCTAACCAGGCGAGGTGATCATGCCTGGCGGGCCAATGCCCAACTGTTGATGTTGGGATGTTGTACATATGCTAATCAGGGCAAAAACGTCTATTGCGTGATGCAGGATAGTTTCTTACTTCTTAGTTCAACGTGTATTCAGTAAATAGAGCTGTAGTGTGTTTCGGTTGTTGCTTTGTATGTGGAAGTCGCCACAGATTTATAATGATTATGGTGTTTACAAACTCTTACTAATCTTTGTAGAACAAGTTTCACTCTTATATAGAAAAAAAATAAGAAAAAAACTAAATATGTAAGAACACCAAACCTACACTACCTTGACCTTGAAACTATGACCAATGGAAGCACAAACACTATTTCATTAAACAATGGTGGCAAAGGCAAAAGCTATATAGCCAAAATGACTTGTTAACAATGCTGGCATTATATTATGTTTGTTTTTATATAAATGTGCAGAGTAGCATGTTGCTTTGTGACAAGAGCAATAATGATATAGGCTCAATTAGCTTTTATATAAGCCAATGTCACATGTCGCAAAATGTGACTCCAATCAACAGAAATATAGAACTACTTAGATATAAGCCGACGACTCTATATCACAAACACGATTCACGCCATATGAAATACCGTGACAACACTATTTACCAGCAAAATCAATATTATTATTATTAGAAAATAATCTATACGATGGTACACCGCAATCACACTTACCTGCTGGTTTTAGGGGTATAATTTCCTCTACTAGATCGCCTCTTCGTAGTAGTTCAGTAAATATCACTTCCACGGTAAGCAGTAAGGGTGTATAGTTGTCCGTCTCTGCCTAAAATTCAATAAATAACCATCAATAAAAAACGTAACCTATGACGCAGTTTATAAAAGCTGATATTCACGATATAATTAAAAATTGGCTTACCTCAAACATCTGTAGTATATCGGCAAGGTTATTCGCATGTTTCCGTGAATTTAAAAACTCGTTTGCTTTAATGCGTAACTGTGCCGAAATCATTTTTGATAAATTCTGTTGCACAGCAGCCATTTTTGTATTGAAAAGAATTTGTCAAACGAAAGGCAGACTGACAACATCAAGAAAACAGAAAAAGGACGCGTTCATAAAACTTTAAATTTGTTTCGGTTTTACGACTTTTATTGTAATAGGAAATCAAACAAACTTTTCTTTTATTACCTGACTAAGGCAAAGTTAAAAAAAAAATAGTTTTAGCGGTCAATATATGTTTGTGCTCGCTAAACTACTGAACTGGTTTTAAGGAATAAGTTGTCAATAAATTCATTATAGTAGCCCGTGTGCCATGGGCCACATACATTTTATAATAACTTTAAACTGATTTAAACGTAGTCAGGTAATAGTTTATTTTAGTTCATGTAAAATCTTTATTAATACGATGGCTATATCTATATACAGTTAATCTGAAATTAAAATGCTAGGTTATGTGTCAAATGTGCTGACAAACTAACCGCGGCATTTGTTTTGATTATTGGATCATTTTTCTCTGGATAATAAGTAACTTAAATATCTAAATAGTTTCTTAAATAACATTTAAAAAATGGACGGTGACTTATACGACGAGTTCGGTAACTACATCGGTCCCGACTTAGAATCGGATTCTGAAGATGAACAGAGTGTTTACGGACAGGATAACAGAGATGCAGATGAAGATGCTATGGAAGAGGATGAGGACGCCGATGCAGAACCGGAGACTGCTCCGATGTCTGTTGTCTTACATGAAGATAAACGGTATGATTGATTTTTAATATCCAAAGAAAAGAACTAACTACTTACTCGAAGACCGGCAACCTTATTGTGACTTCTAATCGTAAGCGTTCAGAGACGACGGTAGTCACTTTCCATCAGGTGACCTATCTGCTCTTTTGCCCTCTCCTTCATGAAAAATATAACTAGTATTCGAAAATTATAGTAAACTGCAATAGGAAACCAAAAATATTGTAATATTGGTCTAGCTGTTAGGTAAGCGGCTGCCGACCAAGATGTCTCAGGTTCGATTCCCGGGTCGGACCGCAGTGGGTTTTACTTACAAGAAATTCTTAACAGCAGTTTGGAGTATGGAATATGGTGGTGTTTCTCAACTGTGCCTCACACATATGAAACCTAGATAGGAAAAAGATTATTGCATATACATTCCAATTAAACAATAAAAAAATAACCATCTTTGACATACTGCCAATTTGATTACCATGGCAGTTAATTATGCATTGCTTAATTTTAAGACAGAGATCCAAAATGTATAATATACAGTGTAGATGTGTTAAATTATTAGATTGAGATATAGGCATAATTGTAAATAGTAAAAAAATAACAATTCCAGATATTATCCACAAGCAGTAGAAGTTTACGGACCTGATGTAGAAACTGTAGTCCAAGAAGAAGATACGCAGGCTCTGGACAAGCCCCTAGTAGAGCCTATCAAACATAAGAAGTTCCAAATTCAGGAACAAAATCTTCTGGAGACCAAGTATGACATGGAATACTTAGCCGATATGCTGGATAATACTAATCTGATGAGAAATGTTACTCTAATGGGGCATTTGCACAACGGTAAGAGTTGATTTAAATAGATTTGAGATGAGAGTTAGATTATACTTATACAGGGTTATTGATAAAGTCCACCTAGACACTTGAAGACGTTGTAATCTGAAACTAAACCATTTTCAAGATATTCAACTTCAAGATTTTTATAAAAATTACAGAAGTTTTTGTGCTACACAAACTGTTTTGTAATTATCACTAAAATCGTAGCTAACTAAAAAAACTGAGCAGAAGTGGATAGTTGATATAACAAGAAAGAAAATAAATATTATATAACATATACTAAATTATAATCAAAAAAATATGAAATTTCATAAAAGTCTATGGAGTATGTTTTACAAAATGAATATTGCAAATGTGTTAAAATATAAGTCAGTATTTCTACTATTAGAGAAGGTAGAATAATATAAAATAGTATTGAAATGAAAAAGTTAGATGTAATTTGCAACACCTTTATTTACAGGTAAAACATCATTTGTAGACTGCTTAATCAGACAGACGCACCCGAGTACCATAAATACGGATACAACAATACCAATGAGGTACACAGATACTCTATTTGTGGAACAGGAAAGAGGAGTGTCCATTAAATCTATGCCTGTGACACTACTGCTTAAAAACATCAAGGGAAAGTCCCATCTCCTGAACATCATGGATACTCCTGGACATGTGAACTTTAGTGATGAAGTTACTGCTGCTTTGAGGATCTCTGATGGTAAGTTAGATAGAAACAAATATCAAGTACCTGAACAGCCCAGCTTCACTTAATATTTCTTTTTGGTTGATTTTCTAAATAGGATTCCTAGCTATATCTATTTGTCGCCCAGTAACCCCCTGCACATTAAATTTCATAAAATAACCTAGGAAACCCATGCTTCGGCATAAATGGGCCGGCTCCACCCAAGTGATACCTCAGTCTCACTGAAACCGCGCTTGAAAAAGCGCTTGTGCCCATGTGCTTGAGGCCCATACCCACCCATCCCCACATCCCCCAAAGGCCGGCAAAGCACTAGTGACGCCTCTGATGTTGCGGGTGACCATGCGCGGCGGTAATCGCTTACCTTACCATTAGATACATATGCTCGTTTGCTACAATATGCTAACGTAGAAGTATGACATTTAGCATAGTTAGCTTTATATACAGTAGTGAAAGTAAAAAAATAAAAGTATGTGAATTATGGTCTTATGCTTATTTTCGATCAACAGGTGCCGTACTCTTCGTTGACGCCGCTGAAGGAATAATGTTAAATACAGAGCGTCTTCTAAGGCATGCTGTTCAAGACAGAGTTCCATTAACTCTTTGTATAAACAAGATAGACAGGCTCATTCTTGAATTGAAACTGCCCCCTGCAGATGCTTATTATAAACTAAGGCATATTATTGATGAGTTAAATTCAATGTTAGAAACACATCAACCGCAAGATAATCCTGATGAACCGGCTACTGTATTTTCTCCTTTATTGGGTAAGTTTTTGAATTTCATTGGAAACTATTAACTGAAAAAGAATAAATTTGTAGGCCTTTTTACTTGTCATTTTAGTACTGTGTCTAATCAAAGAATAGTTTAGACACCAATGTCTTTGCTGCTTCCATTAAAATGTTTTAAATAGTTTTACAATTTACGTCTTACCTAGAAGTTTCACTATAATCCTTTTTAAAACTTTAAAAAACTTTTTATTCATACTTGAAATGTTGTACAAAATAAAAACAATTGTCTTTTAATGCGTACACGTAATTGCTGATGCTTGAGACTCTCGATTCAATAGCTACAGGTTGGAACTGAACAAAGTGTACTTTCAAAGTGTAAATTCTAAAATTCAGGTAGAATGCTGGTATCACAATAGCATTTTACTCTGGGTAGACCAAGTTATAGAACTACAATCTATGCTGCCCTTCAGAATTGAGGTTAAGGACACAAGGAGGACACCATAATTTTTGTTTATATGAAAAGAAAAACTAGGGTACTAATTGTTTCCATTACTAGCCAGCGTGGGGACGTATGGCCTTAACCCTCTCCTGAGAGGAGATCCGAGCCCAGCAGTGGGACACTATGAGTTGTGTGATTGATGATTTGTTCTTTAGATTTCTTTTGTCCTCTAACATTGACCTATCTCCTTAAACACAGCAGTAGTTGCAGTGAAATCAACTCATGAAATGAAATATTTCATGTTTTTCATTTTTCCCCAGGTAACGTCTGCTTCGCATCTTCTCTTTACGACGTTTGTTTCACGGTGGAGTCCTTCGCGGCCATGTACGCCGCCGCACACCCTGCCTCAGGACTCAAGGCATCTGACATGGCTGCTTGGCTCTGGGGAGATGTGTATTTTAACGCCAAGACAAGAAGGTTTACCAAGAAATCGCCTCATGCATCCGCTCAGAGGAGTTTTGTTGAGTTCATTTTGGAGCCCCTGTATAAGATATTTGCACAGGTTAGTTTTTTTTAGAGATTCAGAAGTATTTTAAGAGTATTAAGGCCACGCTGATTACAGCACGAACGGGCCGGCTCGACAGAGGCGGTACTATCCTCGCACGAAAGATCAACCTGAAATGAGAGCATTCATTCTGTTGTGTTTCGTTGATGAGTGGCAGCATGAGACCGCAGGCCTAATGACGCGGAATCATCACTAGGCAGCTGTAGTGTGGGTCACCATGCTGCATTGTTGCGTTGTCTGCATTCACAATGAGTATGGTGACTCCCATTCTTAGATTCTGCTTATGATTTCCAGCAGCATAAAAAAAACTTATTTCCTCGAAATGTAAAGGTCATCAGCTTACTATTATACTGAATAAGGCCCTTAAATAATTTTTTTAGCGTAACGGAATCGCCGAGTGTATAGAAATATGCGGCACGACGATAATATCGCCGCGATTTTATCGTCCGTGGAACAACCTTTTAGTCGTCCTTTCAGATTGAATTCACGAGAGTTGCATTAGTTTCATGTTGCTTACTTCAGAATTATTTTAGAACTCTCATAATTATTACAGCTTGATACCCTGAACAGTCATAAAATGCATGTAATACAATGTAAACACATAAAAAATTGAGGCCCTAGTGTGAGTTTATTTTACACTAGCAGCCCCAGCATCGCGTAGATATAGTATTTTAGACGGTAGATATAGGTGTTTACCTAAAAATTTTAATATTATAAATTTTAATACACTCTTAGCGAATTTTCCAAGCTTAGAACACTTGACCAAGTCTTAAAATTTTATTTTAATATGGATGCCTTACATTTTTGCAAATGTAATATAGCCTATGTTATTTACATTTTAGCCCGGGGATGATTTAGCTTTTCAATGGTGAAAGAAGTTTAGTTTCGGAGCCTATTCAATGCAAATAAACAAACAATAAAAACTTTCAAATTCAAATTCATTTATTCAATTAAGACACTAACTGAAATTTATGAACGTTTAATTGAAGCTGCAGATAAAAATCATAGGACCGACACAAACAGACGCCACAGATGTACTGTATTGTCAAGGTGAATTAGGTCTGCCTGTGTCGATCCATTACCTCCAGTTTCCAAAATGTGTAGAGCCTTATGAGAAGAACACTGGCAAAGAAACTCATGGCCACTCGTTTTAAAAATGAGATAATCAAATACAATAGATTATATGAAATGTAAAGAGTATGCAAGTTGTTGTCACCTGATTTTCATTGTATTAAAATGCTCCAAAAACTAAAGTACTACAAAAAAAAAACACTTAGTGATACCATTGATACTCTTTATAATATTTGTAGATCAACCGATTCTAGTTATGCAGGAAACAACCACGTCGCTTTGTCCGTTGTTGTTATTTCGCACAAATAATTGGAAGTAGCGACTTGACTGTTCTCTTATTGCTCTGTATAACTCGATCCAACTCATTCTCGACGCCGAACGCGTTTGGCGCTGGGATTAACGCTCACTGAAATGATTCACCAATCGCAAAGCCGATCACGCTTGCCGTGTAAAGAGAGTTAATGTAAAATATGCTCACACTAGATCCTTTTAGAGAAGTTATTCGCACAATTCAACAATTTTATTTCAGTTTCAAATTGGATATACAATAAATCAAAGTTAGTTCCTTTTTTTTATTATTCTAGGTGGTCGGTGATGTAGACGACACGTTGCCTGCAGTTTTGTTGGAATTGGGCATCAAGCTGACAAAACAAGAGGCAAAGTTAAACGTGCGACCATTGCTGCGTCTTGTGTGCACCAGATTCTTTGGAGACTTTTGGTAATTTACAATTTTTCTTGAATAATAAAAATACAAATTCTCACAAAAAGTGGATTATAAAATGCTGTACACCCGTGACTCCCAAATTGGTGCTAGCTGTGTGTTGTCTTGTACATTCGCACGTTTGTTTTAATATCAACTTAACTGCTAACTAGCTGTTTATAACTTATAATAGATCAATTTCTTTCGTACCAAGTCTTTTGAAGTATATTTTAAATTGTGAGTATAGCAAAACTCACCAGTTGAGGCATTATGTGTCGTATGTCTACGCTAAAAGGTGTTTTGCTGGTTGTGCGGTTTGTATAAATTAAATAAATATTTTGAGTATACATAATTATTATCATATAAGGTAAAAAAAAAAAATTTAATAAAACCTAATTTTTGAAGAGAGGCTCAGTGGAGCTGAGAATTATTATAGGCTGTTAATGATGATGATGATTATAATAAACCCTTCCTCTGACTGACATTTAGACGCGCATTCCGGTCCTTCTGATGAAAAATCCTTCCTTGAAAGTTCACATTTTTGGTTTTCTTGCTAGTGTGTTCTTTCCCGTACATAATAGAGTAGATGCGAGTAAGATGGAGGAAAATGGTTTCGCGGTTATATTGCTCAGTAACACGACCGCCGAAAATCGGCGAGAAGGCCGGCGCACGTATTTTGCAGTAGTTGAGGGTTATCAGACATACATTTTACCGTTGGAGAGCCATGCTTCGGCACGAGTGTGCCGATTCTATTAGAATTATCCCCCGGCCTCACAGATAACCGGTGTGAAACATCACCTGCGTTGTGTTTCACCGAGTGAGTGAGGATATCGGAGGTCATACCTCGACCTCTCCCCCTATCCCCCAAAGTTCGGCAATGCACTTATGACGCCTCTGGAGTTGCGGTTGTCCAAAGGCGGCGGTAATGGCTTACCACCTGGCGATTCAGCTACTCGTTTATACCCTATTCCTTAAAAAAAGTTTTTGCTACACCATTATATTTAAATCATGTACATATACAATTCAATCTACAAATTAGTTATATTAATATTTGCAAAACTATCCGTAATGTCTGTTTTCATAGTGAGAAAAAAATGTAGTATAATAAATATTGTTTCAGCGGTTTCGTGGAGATGATAGTTCGTCACGTGCCGTCCCCGCTGGACGCGGCCCCGCGTAAGGTGGCGCACACGTACCGCGGACGCTGCGGGCCCCTGCACGACGACATGCTCAACTGTGACCAGTCCGGGCGACTTGTTGCGCACACGACCAAGATGTATCCCACCGATGATTGTACTTTCTTTTTGGTAACTTTCTTTTTATTAATAAAAATCGACCAAGTGCGAGTCACACTCGCGCACGCAGGAATCCGTACCAAATTTTTATTTATTTTATCTGTGATTGTCATCAATATGGAACTAAAAAAAAACATTTCATACTAATATTAATAACAATTTATTTTCAGGTTTTAGCCCGTATTATGTCGGGTACCCTATATGCTGGTCAAACTGTTCGGGTGTTGGGAGAAAATTATAGTACTCAAGACGAGGAAGACTCGCGGATAATGAATGTTGGCCGGCTGTGGATATACGAAGCCAGATATAAGGTACGGCTTATTTACTTCAGATGCATTCACCAAGTTATTTATGACTAGCTTTTGGCCGCATCTTTGCCCTCTTGTGTGTCGGATATCGCGGTAATCATTTTTCGGGTAAAGTAATAAATAATAATGTAGCTTTCTATTTGTAAAATAATTATTATAATCGGTTCAAAAGTAGATCCCGATTACTCCTACAAGCTCATAGCCTCACGAAATTCACTGTTTTTAATCTCAGTGGGTATAGATAATTTCTTCGACCCCGTTTAGTCAAGGGGCGGGGCTGTTTATCTATATATCAATGCGTCACTATTTTCTTAACGCGAACAGTCTTTAGTGATTGCAAAAATATAGAAAAAACAGTCACATATTGGTATTCAACTACTGTGTTTGAGGTATCGCGTTCGAGTCAAGTGTTTGCATTATTTCGGAGTTTTGGTGTTTTCAATGTATAATAAGCATGTGTTTACAAAAAAGGATAATATATGTTTATATCAGTTCATTTATTCATCAGTTCAGTTATTATATCAGTACCCATGACACAAGCTCTGCTTAGTTTGGGACTAGATGGCGTTGTGTGTTAAATGTCCGAAATATTTATTAATGTTGTATGTAAAATACATAGGTGTATATACAAAAAATTATGTTGTAATTATATTATTAAAAGTATTCTAACAGACAACTATTCTGTCAGAGTACAAGACAAGAAGATTGTATATCTTCATCAGATGTCTGAAATACTTATTAATTATTGATGGCAGGTGGAACTGAATCGCGTGCCAGCGGGATGCTGGGCGCTGATCGAGGGCATCGACCAGCCCATCGTTAAGACCTGCACTGTCGTCACAGGAGACGAAGACGCCGAACTCCACACCTTCACACCGCTGAGATTCAACACACAGGCTGTCGTGAAGATAGCTGTGGAGCCTGTCAACCCATCTGAACTGCCCAAGATGTTGGATGGACTTAGGAAGGTATGATAGCTTATACCATTATCTTAAGCATTTATCGATATCGCTATTAATAAAAATGAATCACCGAAATGTATCTACGCGCATTTCTTCGATCGGCTGCACCGATCGGATAATTATTTTTATTCTATGTGTTCGTTATTGTTTGTATAGAAGAAAATGAAAAGATAGCATGAAAAGTATATTTTTTTCACTACTTATACGAAACTGGAGTGGGAATAATTACTTAAATTTTCAGAAATGTAGTAAATATTTTACGAAAGACATATATGGCAGTACGAAGTTTCCCGGGTCAGCTAGTAAGTGAATAAAGTTGAATTTGTGTGTAATTTTAAATTAGCAGCTTTTCTCTAAATGCCTAGAATACATCCAACTTACGGATGACTTTTCTCAGAAATGCTAAATCTGCGAAAAAAGTAGGTCAATTTAACTAGCTTATGCCCGCGGATCCGCCCGTTATCGCGGCAAATAGTAGCCTATGTGTTATTCTGATGTATCAGCTATATTACTGTAAAGTTTCATCCAAATCCGTTGAGTAGTTTTTACGAGAAAGAGTAACAAACATCCATCCATACAAACTTTCGTTTATAATATTAGTAGGATTATCTGATCTAAAATTTGTCCTTAGCTACTTTTATCGCCAAACAAACCGATCGGCAAAAAATCCAAAAGGCCAATTTTTGCGACCTTTGACCGTGAATAAAAAAATTTGCACACACGGAATCCATGGGGACTTTTCAAGATTTAAAAAAGTGATATCCCTTGCGTGCCTGTAAATTTTCAACTTGTTGGGAATTAATGCAAGAGTACACTTATTTTTTGGGCTAATTTGACCAGGCTATTAAGAGATTGTAAACCGCTGAACCAATTTTACTGAAATTTGGCGTGAAAACACTTTGATCCTTGAACACGATAATATAAACTCCGAAAATACAAGTGTATGTTTTGTTCCACAGGTAAACAAATCGTACCCTCTGCTGTCAACGCGTGTCGAAGAGTCAGGAGAACACGTGATCTTGGGCACTGGCGAGCTGTACCTCGACTGCGTGATGCATGATTTGAGGAATATGTACTCAGAGATTGACATTAAAGGTAAGAACGCTTTATATATGTATCAATCAATCAATTAACAACCTGTACATACACTGCCTCTGTGGCGTAGTGGTAGCGAATGCGACTGCTGTGCAAGAGGTTCTCGGGTTCGATTCCTGAGTCGGACCAAATGTTTGTATGATCTGCAAATGTTTGTTTCGGAGTTTGGGTGTTTTCTATGTATAATATGTATGTATTTACAAAAAAAAAAAGTATATAAGTATTAATATCAGTTATCTAGTACCCATAGTACAAGCTCTGCTTAGTTTGGGACTGGATGGCGTTGTGTGTTAAAATGTCTGAACATATTTATTATTATTATTATTATTAACCCATAATGTTCCACTGCTGGGCTCGAGTCTCCTCTCAGGAGAGGGTTAAGGCCATATATGCTTGCTATACGTGAAGCAAAACCTTTGTACCCCTTTTTACAAAAAATAGCGAGTGGAGGAGTATAAAATTTTACACAGTTAAGTTTAGAGTTTATTTGAAGGAGAAGTGCAAAAACTCAAGACAATAGATTTTAGAAGAATTATGGTTGAATTTCGTTTTGCTGGGCGACCACTTGTTTTTGGAAAAAGGCGAATTGATTGCTCCGTGTGGTGTTGTATTAAGAATGCGAAGACACTCATTCAGCCTGTGATTGTTGGGAAAGCTGACTAAGGAAGCAAATTATGCAGAAGATCAGCATTATAAAGAATAGAACATATTCGCAAACCAAAACCTCCTTTGTAAGGAGACATCTTCGTCCGGAAGGCTAGATATTCATGCCGTGAATATAGGAAAAATCTTTATTGAGTGATGTTCCTTTCCAGGCTATTTAACACTTTAAAGACTTAATAGAGAGTTCATATTCGTTTGTCTTCAACGAGTAAAATAATATATCCATTTATTCAATCTCACAAAACTTTTAAGCCGACTTAAAAAAAACAGGAGGTTATCAATTCGACTACCTTTTTTTATGTTTGTTACCTCATTACTTTCGACTGGGTGCACCGATTTTGATGATTGTATTTTTTTATTTGGTAGCTGCTGCTTACCGTATATTCCAAATTTAATTTGGTCTAATTATTGAATTCGTTTTTTTTCGTTAATATTTGTAATTATTTATGCTGATTTATAAAATGACACGATAATCAGGTAACTTTGTGAGAGACTGGTGCATGAAATAGGTTTAAAAACAACTTGTAGCTACAGGCTACACATCTACATTGTAGTAAAACAAATATAATGGTATAACTATACAGGAATGAACTTGTTGTACATTTACATATAGATTTTATTATCATTTTGTTTCATTTCAGTCGCGGATCCCGTGGTCTCCTTCTGCGAGACAGTAGTGGAGACATCCTCACTCAAATGTTTCGCTGAGACACCCAACAAGCGGAACAAGCTGACCATGATAGCGGAACCTCTAGAGCGGGGTCTGGCCGAGGATATAGAAGCGGGAGCTGTCTGCGTCACCTGGGACAGGAAGAGACTTGGAGAGTTCTTCCAGATTAAGTACGATTTTAATGATTATTTCACAATTAACATCTTACGACACCAAGAACACGCTATCCACACCAGTAATACACACATCCATATTGTAAACTTTATGTTGTATTGTTTTTTTTTTCATTAGATACGATTGGGATTTGCTGGCGGCTCGTTCAATTTGGGCCTTCGGACCAGACTCGACTGGACCCAATATTCTGGTCGACGACACACTGCCTTCTGAAGTAGATAAAAATCTACTGGGCTCGGTCAAGGATAGCATCGTACAAGGTGATTAGATTTACTTACCGTACACGGTCATTTTCGAATATGCTGTGGCTGTTGGAATTTTCGAGAATAAACCAGCAATCGTGGCGGCTAATATAAAAAGGCGCCTTGTCGTCATTAGTTCAGTTCAGTTTGAGCGAAAGCGCGATAAATATCCAAATGGTTTAAGGTGATTAACACATCGACCTCGATGATCGTTAAGGATTTCTATAATTCATAAGAATACAATATACAGTGGATCCCCGATAATCCGGATAATCCGGATAATTCATAAGAATACAATATACAGTGGATCCCCGATAATCTGTCTAATCCGGCGCCCCCTGTAATCCGACATGACTTTGAATTATGTTTGACAATCTTCGCTAATGTAGATCACGCAGGTTTGAACAGGTCACAACTCGTACGCGCCACTGCTATGGTGCTCGACGCGTATGCAGTTAACGCTTTTGAGCTAGGTTTACAATGGGCTGAAGAGAATGGTACATCCTACAACGAACTTTTACTTTTGAGAAGACTGAGGGACAAAGCTGTAATCTCGCGTTATAACAAACTTAAACAAAAAAAAAATTGATGAATATTTCAAAGATTCATTATTTGATAAATTCACTGCATGATTTTGATTAATAATTCTTGATTATTTTGGTAGATATGTATGTGCATTTATGCTTAATTTTATAATAAAACGTAAGCTTTCAATTGTTATTTAATTTACTAAATTCTGCTTACATATTATTAAGTATCATTTGTACTTCAAAGTACATATGTACATATAACATATAGATTCTTATTATTGGATATGTAATTTGGATTACTAGGTACTCTTTTGTGAAAAATTCCGGACTATAGCGGTTTTAGGCAGTGCTCTATAATCCGATAAATTCGATAGTCCGACACTGCCCTGCATAATGTTTGTCGGATTACCGGAGGTCCACTGTAGTATAGTTTAAATTGAATATTTTTTTCATTTGACCAGGTTTCCAATGGGGTACCCGCGAGGGTCCGTTGTGTGAAGAGCCAATTCGTAACGTGAAGTTCAAGATCCTCGACGCTGTTATAGCCAATGAGCCGTTACACAGAGGAGGTGGCCAGATCATTCCTACAGCTAGAAGGGTAAGACATGACTCCTGTGCAAACGCTGTCTGTGATTCTCATAAAATTTTGTTTTTTGTTTATGCAACAAATTTCTTTTGGTAGTAGAGTCATGTATATTTATACTAATATTATAAAGAGGTAAAGTTTCTAACTTAGTTTGTATGTCAATCCGGAAAATTCTTTCACTAACAGATAGCGACACTATTCAGGTGTGACTTAGGCCATTTTATTATGATTGAATAAAAATTCAGTTAAAAATAATAGTTTTTGTAAATCAAATCGACGAAAGTGGGAGTTTAAAACCCAACGAAGTGGGCACAGGTCGGCTAGTAGCATATATGTGCTTAAAAGTTTTTTTTTTTTTTTTTTTTTTATATTTAAGCTGCCAAAATGACTCTGCCCTGCCTGATGGAAAGCATGAGCAGGATCCAAGAGTGGTGGTCACCATCCTCAATGCGAAAAAGAACAATGCAGCATGGTGACCCACACTATGGCGGCCTTGGGGAAGGGGGATGGTGAGGGGGATAGGGTTCGTTGGATTGGGGTATGGGCCTCCGGTATCCTCACTCACTCGATGAAACACAGCGTAAGCGCTGTTTCACACCGGTTTTCTGTGAGGTCGTGGTATCACTCCGGTCGAGCNTTTAAGCTGCCAAAATGACTCTGCCCTGCCTGATGGAAAGCATGAGCAGGATCCAAGAGTGGTGGTCACCATCCTCAATGCGAAAAAGAACAATGCAGCATGGTGACCCACACTATGGCGGCCTTGGGGAAGGGGGATGGTGAGGGGGATAGGGTTCGTTGGATTGGGGTATGGGCCTCCGGTATCCTCACTCACTCGATGAAACACAGCGTAAGCGCTGTTTCACACCGGTTTTCTGTGAGGTCGTGGTATCACTCCGGTCGAGCCGGCCCATTCATGCCGAAGGGTGGCTCTCCCACGGTAACGTAACGGTAAAAAGTTGTTTCTTCGCCCGCGTATTTGTCGGTTATCGTGGTAAATATAGCATATGTCCTTTCTCAAGAATCAAAGTATCAATAATGATACTTTCATGCCAAATTTCATTGAAAACGTTGCAGCTGTTAACTGTAGAGCGTAACAGACAGACATAGTTGCTTTCGAATGTATAATATTAGTATGGATATGCTTTTCTCCCACTATAAGAATTATTTCAAACTACTAATGTCTGAGATTAAAGCTTAGTTTTCAACCAAACAAATTTTTCAGCCTCATAATACTAGTACAGCAACAGTAGTTGATGATTATGTTCACCAGGTGGCGTACTCGGCGTTCCTTATGGCAACTCCTCGGTTGATGGAACCGTATTTGTTCGTCGAAGTGCAAGCTCCTGCTGACTGCGTGTCGGCGGTATACACCGTACTTGTTAAGAGAAGAGGTAACTATAGCTATTTCATTAATTGTATTTTTATGGCATTGGGGTTAGGGGGTCTGAGTAGGTCATCTGATGATAAACGACTACCATTACCCATAAACATTTGCAATTCAAGAGTCGCAAAGGCGCTGCGGCCCTTTCGGCACCTTCTCTTTTTAACTGTGTGGGAATCCCCCGGATAGGATAATACCGAACTCCCGTCACAGGTATTAGTAACCGGGGAAACACGTGCAGCCTAGGAAGAGTAAAAAGAAGTAAGTAAGGAAATCACTGGGACCCCGATGTGCCTTGGGCCACCTACGTCTTGTAGATGACCTGGCAAGGTTCCTGTGTGGGTACCCCAATGTTCCCTTTCTACCCCCAAAAGGGTAGAAAAATTAGGGTATTCGGAATCGTTTGGTGAAATTGACCCGTCTGATTGTTTGCTTCCATGTACCGTACCGTACTAGTGTGATTGTAAAGCTATAATCACAAAAATATTTTTTCATTAATTCATAACTTTTTCAACAGGTCACGTAACCCAAGACGCTCCAGTACCCGGTTCTCCTCTATACACAATCAAGGCTTTTGTCCCGGCCATAGACTCGTTCGGCTTCGAGACTGATTTGCGAACCCATACACAAGGACAAGCGTTCTGTCTGCAAGTGTTCCACCATTGGCAGATTGTGCCGGGTGACCCGCTTGACAAGAGCATTGTCATCAGGTAGCTTAAAATTTAGTAATTTAAAAAAGTTAAAAAGAGGCTCTTTGTGAATAACTCTGTGTTAGAAATGAGCACTTTGCATAAAATATCACCGTCTAAGCTTCTTTTTTCTTTTTTTAACGTGTGGAAATCCTAGCGTGTTGTCACATGGTGCAGTGTAGGAACAGATTTTATTAAGACATTCGGATCATTAATACCACTAAAACTAAGCCCCCTACACAAAATTACATGTATACATTAAATACATACATACAGTTCTTACAACAAATTGATATTTCAAATATTCCTACTAATCTTTTTTTACTTTACAGGCCCTTGGAACCTCAACCAGCGACACATCTGGCTCGTGAATTTATGATAAAGACACGGCGTCGTAAGGGACTGAGCGAAGACGTCTCTATTAACAAGTTCTTCGACGACCCTATGTTGTTGGAGCTTGCCAGACAAGATGTGCAGTTGAATTAAAATATTCCATACAAATCATGTATTTTATTTTACTGAATGCCTTACATCCAAGTAAGTAGAGCCACGATGAGGTCAGCACGCTGGGGCCGGCTCGACCGAGGCTACCCTCGCACAGAAAATGAGAGCGTTCGTGCTGTCGTGTTTGGTTAGTGAGTGCGAGACCAGAGGCGCAATGATGCAGAAGCACCAGGAGGCCGCCAAGGTGTAGACACTATGCTGCATTATGACTGCCTAGGTAGCGTAAGCGACTGCTGTGCTTGAGGCTCAGGTTCGATTCTCAAGTCGGATCAAATGTTTGTATGATCTACTAATATTTGTTTCATAGTTTGGGTGTTTTCTATGTATAATGTGTATGTTTTAAAAAAAAAAAAGGATTTGTGTATATCAGTTGTCTAGTACCCATAATACAAGCTCTGCTTAGTTTGGAACAAGATGGCGAGTATGTTGACCACCACCCCATGGGTTCTGTTTATGCTTTCAATCAGGCAAAGTAAAGATATTTGGACAGAACCATCCATAAAAAAATAAATTATACAGTGTCACTAAAAGGCAGAGTATTGACTTCTGATATTCATGATCAGATGGCTTATAATTTTGTGCATTGTAAAAAGTCTAAAGTGATTAAATTGGTGTCAAAGAAAGTAAACCTGTAAAACAATATTTCTTCTCTAAAGTACACGCATTAAGATAACATATTTATTTTAGACTAGTTTAAGTTTAATAGTGTTTAGTTTAGTTTTTATCGTCAGCTTTTGATTGTTCGTTGCAAACAAATTTGTGCAACCCAACTTAAAACAGAAGATATAAATTTGTTAACAAAGAAAAAAAGATTTTTCTGTTTAGTTATTTACTGTTTACTACCGAATAGAGTAATAATTATATAATAAAAAATCATATTATTCTTACAATTTCATTTCCTTGAACGGCTTTTAACCAAAAAGACTTTTAGTTATAAGCTGCAACACTAGCTGTCAAACTCTTTCTGTCAAGTGTCAAAGCTGTCAAAATATAAACACGCTGTGTGCGCCACCGCGTTCATTCGTCGTTCATCGTATTTATTATATTATAGTTGTTATTTATTTGCAATAAATCAGTCCTAAACATTTATATTATTAGCAACTCTATAACCAATTAAAAATGGCTCGTGGAAAGGATAAAAAGAAGTAAGTATGGTGAAAAAATGGAAATACGTCTTACATAGAGTTGTGCACATATAACAACCTTCGTTCAATTTTAGGCGCAAGTTAGAGAAGAAACAAGAAGGCGATGATGTGCCTAAGAAGGTGCCGCATACACTCGAGTCCCTTCGAGAGAAGGATGAAACTATGCTTGCTGCTGCAGACGAAGAAGAAAAGTTAGAGGTTAGATTGTGTTTTTGTAGTTTAGAATGAGCGATGTTACTACTAGGAGGATGATAGTTTGCCACTCGTTAGTGTAAATTAAATGTAAGCAAAACTTTTTACACCCTAACCCAACATTTAAGTATGGTATAGTTGATGATATTTTATCTGATTATGGCAGTTTATGTATATATGTGAGGTCATCGACATAGCCCAAAGGATTTGGAAGCTAAAGTGGCAGTGGGCTGGCCAAACTGTTGGCATAACGTTGGGTTGGGTTTTTAGTGGAGACAGCGGCTCGACAAACATAGTATAGGACCTCCACACCCAGGTGGAGTGATGATGATGAGCCAGCTCTTGGTAGCTGTTCAGGATTCGAGAAGCCGAGTTTTATATCAAGTCAAGTGCAATTGGAGAGACTTATGTCCAGCAGTGGACTACGATAGGTTGATGATGATGGGAGCATACATCACCATAGAGCCTAAAACTACTGAAACAAATTTAATTAATGTGGTGTCAATAGATTCATATCATATTCACAAAAGGATGTTGTAACTACTTCTATATTTTAACCTCTCTGCTGGTATAGGTCTCTTCTAACATTTTCCATCTATCCTGCCTGTTTCTAGCCTTTTTAACATCTTTAATTGTGTTATGTCATCAATTAGACATGACACATTGTTCAGACTGATTTCTGCCGCCTCTTTCCGCCATTGTCCTAGGCAATAGAAATTTGCGGTATTCCCAGACTAATATGACCTTCAAACCTTCAAGAAAAGAGTGTACTCCTTCTTAAAAGGCTAGGAATGCACTTGTAACGCCTCTGGTTTTGGAGCGTGTCTTTGGGCGGTGGTAATCGCTTAACATCAGACGATACGTCTGCTTGTTTGGCCCTATAACACAAAAAAAACCATCTTTTATATTCTTTCAACATTTCCTTGCCTTTTGGAGCCTTCCATTTTTTTCTATTTCAACAATACTTGTATTAAAAGAAACACATTTAGTTTAATGACTGATTGTTTTGATTACAGGCCGAAAAGGATATGGAACTAGATGAACTATCTTCATACTATCAGAGATCTTATGAGCCCAAAGTACTGATAACCTACTCGGACAATCCACATACGAAGACAAGGGTATTTGGCAAGGAGCTTACTAGAATTATACCTAACTCCATATCTAGATATAGACAAAGGTAAATCAACAAGAAATATTGAGCTGTATTGAACACTATTATGAGTGAACAAAAATCATGGAATTTACATCATCATCACCGAACACCTTCTATGAGCTATTTGTATGCTGTGTATATGTATATAGATACAATTCTCAAGTTTCTTAGTTTTCACTTCCATAGGCTGTCGCCAAAGACTGCCCCACATTCTTATTTGTCTTTTTTTGGTTGATTAGCGGGCAAACAAGCAGACGTATTGCCTAATGGTAAGCTATTACTGCCACCCATAGACACGCGCAACACCAGATCCGTCACAAGTGCGTTGCCGACCTTAGGGAGATGGTTGAAACATATTGCAATTCCATTAATTCCAAGTAAAATTGGCCGAGAGCAGAAAAATAATGACTGCATGGTGATAAAAATATAATAATGTGATTGGGCATAAAAAAGGTCATAAAAAATAATGTAACAAAAAATAATAAAATATTTCAGATCATCAGTAAAGCGCATTGTCCAGTCATCAATCCGTGAGCAAATGACAGATGTCATAATAATTAATGAAAACCAGAAACAGCCCAATGGGTTTCTGCTTATTCACCTCCCAAATGGACCTACAGCACACTTCAGGTTATCCAGCTGCAAAATTACACCAGAGCTGCAAAAGGATTATAAAGAAATTACTACCCACAGGCCCGAGGTATGTTTTTTTAAGGTGAAAACTTCTTTAGCCGCATTGAGTAGTTTTTGGTAGGAAAAATATCTTATAAGTTCGCGTCACCGCATCACCGACCTGCTGACGTCACAAAACTTCTTTGGCCGCGTTGAGAACTTTTTGGTGGAGGGAAATCTTATGGGTTTGCGTCACCGACATGCTGTTTGATGTTGATAATTTTAATATAAAAAAATATGAAATTTGTAAATTTACACATTGATTTTACAAATAACATTCAAAATTATAAGTTTTCACCTTCATTGACAGTACTTACGAGTGCCAATTTTTTTGTATGAGTCCGCCAATATTACTATTCTGCCTGATGGTATGTTAGTTCAGAACAAGTGTAGTAGTCACTATTCTCTTTGCGAATGGAACAATGCATCATGGTGACCCACACTATGGTGATCTATTTAGATGCTTCTGCATCATTGGCTTAAAATATAATGAAATTCATGGACACTAGACATGTTAGGGACTAGCTAACCACCTCTTTCAATGTGCAAAGGAGTTTCTGTGTCTTAATCTAGACACTAAGTTCCTTCATAATATGAATGCTGGATCAGTAGTAGAGCCACACTGATTTCAACATGAACGGCATCCTCGACTGGGGCGGTACTATTATCTCTCAGAATACCAACCCGAAATGATAGCTCGAAATAATCCAGGTGCATCTTAATATGCTGCTCTAGTTAGGGTCACCATACTACACTGTGCATTCCCTACAAGTATGGTTACCACTGCTCTTGAATTCTATTCATGCTTTCATTCTGACAGAGGAGAGTCAGTTCGACAGATTCTTTAAATAATAATATTTTAATATAATTGTTGTTTTGATCAAACCTCAACTGATCTAAGAATATAATTATTGTCATAACAAGCAAGGTCTACTAAATATATATTTCAGACATATGCATGAACAATAGAGCATTTAGTAGAATTTGACTAATTAAATTGGTAAATGTTATTTGTAATGTACTAACAAGATGTATTTTCAATTAAATTTGCAGGTAATCTTGAACAACTTCAGCACACGACTAGGTTTGACGGTGAGTCGCATGCTGGGCGCACTGTTCCACTACGAACCGCAGTTCCGAGGACGACGCGCCGTCACTTTACATAACCAACGAGACTACATATTCTTCAGACATCATCGGTTAGTTAATATCATATATTAAACTCTTCTACCCAAAATACAGCAATGGAATAACCCAAAAAGCATTACTAAAGTAATTTTTTTACATATTGCTGAAGTGTGTGCCGTAGTGAATACTTTTTTAAAGTCAGGTCGGCCGATTGCCCCGGAATAAGACTTGAAGAGGCAGTCTGTCGATTGGGGGAACTTGAAATTACATGGTTTAATTGCTGCCATGAGTAAGGCAGGGAGCTTGTTGGTGAAAACACCAAATTCTCCTGACTGCTGCGTCGCAAGGAAGGAAGGAGAGAAAAAAGTAGTTGTATTCGGCACATAGCATTTGTATATAAGCAGATAGGAAGTGGAAAACGTAAGTTTGTAGGTGTATTAGTCTGGTTTTCTTGTCAGAATTAACGTTTTATTACATTGTCCCAGGTATGAGTTCACACAAGACGGGAAGCGCGCAAAACTTCGTGAGTTGGGTCCTCGGTTCACTCTAAAGCTAATATCACTACAGCAAGGCACATTCGATTCAAAACGAGGTGACTACGAATGGATCATCGCAGGCAGACGGCACCAGATGGAGACTTCGAGGAGAAAGTTCTTCTTATAAGTTAATTGTGTATAGAATAAAGTATCTTGTAAGGAGACACTGTTTTATTCATTGGTTGTGTTTAATTCAACTGTTAAGTCCTCGTAACGTTCAAGTCAGCGTGAAAGCGCTGTGATTGGTGAAAAAATCTGCGCGCCGAACGGCCTCACTCTATCGAAAAGATGCGACTGGTTTACATAGTGTTGAGTTAGCGTACGAGTCTGCATGTTGAGTAGCTGCACTGCAGTTACTCGCACTGTTTGGATACGTTTGGCAGGGGCTCGCCAATGCCAGCCGGATCGAGTTAAGTTGAACCCGTGTTTTTTGCGTAAGCCAGCATAGCAGCTATTTAGCAGTATACAGCAAAGGCGAGCCGAGCTACTAGCGTTCGATTAGTCAAGCCAAGTTAGTAGGTAGGTAGGCAGCAGCTCACACTGTAAAACAGCCTTTACACTAGGCTCTCAGAACATATACGAGAAGAGTGTGACCCCTCCTGATTGTTAACTGTATGTCTATATGTATGCAATATATACCGTATACAAAAATGTGACATAACTAACGCTATATTTTAGTTTTGTGAGGTAAGAGTTACTCCCTACATACCTTCCAACTGCTAAATATGAAAAGAATGAGAGATATAAGGTTTATAGAATCAACTTTCTGCGAATTCTCCCAAATACGCGTACATTCGTACAAAAAAGTATATACCTGTGTTTATATTACCCATAACACAAGCTCTGCTTAGCTTGGTTCTAGATGGCGTTGTATAAAATATCCGAAATATTTACTATTATTCGTAGAACTTCGCTTTACTTGTGAGCAATTTGATACTTCTACCCTGCGCTAGTGACAATCGACCTTTAAAAAGTGTAATTAGAATGATTTATGTTTAGTGCGCATGGAGTAGCAAATCACCGTTACCCCAGCTTGATTTTGCTAGGGTGATAGTGGACTTCACCAGTCACGCCCAGGCATGCACTTGTTGGAGGCCGGAATGTTGTTCTGTGACGCTGCAAGATCAATTATCCCCAATGCTGCCAATTCACATTGGGTTACAGCAATACATTTTTATATACGACGTTAACGAGTCAAATTTGAAATAGAGGCGTTGTCATTGGTATAAATGGAACTCACTACGTTAACTAAATTTGCAATATAATATTTGATAAAAAACAAGATTTGATGTAAATTTGTACGCGGTTACCATGAAAGTCCTAAAGTAAATAAAAAACTAAAGAAGCTTGTTAATATTTTTATTACTTTTAAATAAAAATTATTTAATAAAATCATGTTCTGTTACACTTTCAGTAGTTTCTTTCTGCCGGTTACTGCAATCCGCAATGTGAACTTAGGGTCCATCGTTGGCAGTTTTATCCCAACTTCAATAGTGACGACTCGACATTGTCTGTAATGAAAATAAAAGTATTATAATTCCACTCAAAACTCGGTGTATAAAATTTAACAAACATTTTTCGAATAACGACTATTAGGACGGCAATTAAAAATAAAATGTTTGCAAGTTTGTAGTGTGTCTCTATAACCGAGGTGGCCTCTGAAGTGCCGTCCCCGGCAGTTTCGACCACTTTGATCTCAGTCTCTTTGTTAAGAATGTCACATTATGAGAGGCATCCTTCGTGTACGTCGAGACAGTATCGTCACAAACGTATACTCTTCGATTTACGTGTTATGAAGATCGCAGCGTTACAATACGAAAACTAGACGAACAGAATGTATGGATACTAGGTATTAGCAGATAAATCATGAAATTTTGGGATATTACTGCAAGGCAAATTTTAATGAACTCGATCAATTTAAAAATCCAGCCTTACGACATACACAGACCGTCTGAAAATTAATTTAGAAGATTAATCTCGACTAATCGGTACAAATGATGATTGACAGGAATTTGTCACAATCACGCATTTGATAAAATTAAGAAGAGCCGAGAATAAAAAAATATATTTTAAACTTCAATAACATTCAGTAGTCTACATCGAACTCTTAATTTAAAATATTTATTGGTCCGCAGCGAGAGATTAAGAATGCGAAGTGTCGCCACTGTTATTCCGAAAGCGCCGTAAGAGTTGACTCAAGGAAAAAATAAGCCCGAAAACTGCCTAAAGAAGGAAATTTGAAAACAAAAACTATATCAACTCGTTCGTTAGAGGTGGGAATATTTTCAGCACTGACTGTCAAAGTTATTGATTTCGTTCCTTACCTGTATTACTTGCCAAAAGCAGGTCCCCTTCAACGCCGCAGTTTCTTCTTCTACCTTAAACAATAAATAATCGATTTTATATTGATTTGCTTAAAGTATTTGAACCTGACAGGGTATTCTTGATAGCACTCAGACGCGTAAGTTGGTCAACATGGTTGTTTGGGTTCGCTCTGTTGAGGGAGACCTGAAGGTCGAGTCATCATTGTGGAATTTGCTATACAAAATATATATTAACGCTGACAAAATCAGTACAATTTTGTATATGGCAGATAAAAAAATTGTTGTGGTGGTGAGGGAATGAGTGAACATATCACCTTTTTTGTCAGTGTTGGACCTGATTGATCACTATTTTCTTACCTCGAATGGACTATCGACAACCTTTAATGAAGTATGACATACCTTTATAGCTTTTGATGTTGAAACAGTTGTGAGCCTGCATTGTGGGTACCTGTAAATAAACGAGACTATATTATAATAGTTAATTATTAGTGACTGATTGTATATAGTAGTTATAATAAATCAGACGTGTAAGTTGGTCAACATGGTTGTTTGGGTTCGCTCTGTTGAGGGAGACCTGAAGGTCGAGTCATCATTTTAGTCATGATTGTACCTACATAAATATAGATAGTATCCCCTGACTAGCAAAGTGGGGGTCGTGAATTCAGTTCACACTTAGGATGTTTATGACAATTTGTTCGGTGTTTTTTATTCGAAAGCCAGTTTCCCTGCGGTGGGTTCTTAGCTATGTTTTGTTAATATCGGTCCAGAAATGTAAAAGTATTAGTTCTTTTTCAAAATGATGTAAGGTATTTTTAACATATGATTACTGGATTAATTATGTTCGCGGAGGGGTTTTTATTGATTTAAGCTTGTAAAAATAAGTAAATAAATGCATGTATGTGCAAGGGGTCACGTCTGTGTGCGAGTAACAAAATACTAATACTTACATGTTCAAACTCTACAAAATCCCATATCTCTTCACAAATTTTTCCCTTTACCTGCAGAAAGAAGCATATTTTAGACGAAAGTTCACTAATACAAAGAAATAAATGATGAATAGTTTCTCATCAGTGGAGATAGTTATGTTAACATCATTATATATAAGATGTCCCTATCTGTGTTCATCATTTAAAGTTTATTAATTTTTAAGTACTGATGATAATGATGATGATACTATTTATAAATCATCATCAATACTCGCAGTGGAATCTCAGACATGGCCGAAATTAACTTAGGAAAGAGATTTCGAACTACTACTTTATTACAGCCAAACAGGTTTGTAAAGTTTCAAGTTTGCCGGCTATTTGTAGGAACTGCCACTCATGGAATGTATAATGGTGGTGACATTTACTTAATCAGTATGAAACTACTAAAATTTTCAGTATAGAAAGTATCTTACCTGTTTAACATGGACAGCCCAATGTAGCTCTTCAGAAAAAGGGCTCGCTTCCTGAACAGTAGGATTAATTTAAAATATTGCTTTTATTGACATTGATTGTTAAAGGTTGTAAAGCAGAACTCAGACGCGTAAGTTGGTCAACATGGTTGTTTGGGTTCGCTCTGTTGAGGGAGACCTGAAGGTCTGGTCATCATTGTCTCTCTAAAGAAATCAAATTTGTAATTGGCAAGTGGATGTTTATAACGTCTTTGGGACGTAGACAATATGATACTTAGGCTTTAATAATTATGCCTCCTACTACTTCTATGAAATGAAAACATACTGTAGTATTTATCATTATTCATTAAAAAATTAAACAAACCTCAGTATTTCTGTTCAGAAGACCAGTGATGTTTGATTGTTGAGAAGTCCCCGGTGTTTGCTAGCTAAAACAAAAATAAAAGATATTTAATACCAATAGCAAAAGTAAGAAAAATCTTGCATTTGGAAAGAAACTCAGACGCATAATTTGGTCAACATGGTTGTTTGGGTTCACTCTGTTGAGGGAGACCTGAAGGTCTGGTCATCATTGTGTAACTAGCTATAGAAAATACATATTATGCTGAGAAAATGAGTAGTTTTTAGTATATGGTACACATACTAAAAACAACGGTTTGTCTTGCTTTTGAATAATCTATTTCATTTTGGAAAATAATATTGTTTTTAAATAAAAGTAGCCCAAGTTACTCTTTATAATCATATATAATCCGAAACAAACAGACAGTCAAGAATGTTAAAAATACTTTTTTTAATGTAAGATACCATATTATTGTCATAGGCATTTAGTGTTAATTTGGAATTATGGGGGTTTGTGATACACTAAATGTGTGTGAAACTAAAATTGTTTATGTAAAAATGTGTTTCCTTTAATTTTATAGGAAAAAAAAATTCAACTCTGATACTTACATCCTCAAATTAATGTTGAAATGATCCCATCTTTATCAATCCTCAAATTAATTCTCACACCTGTCAACAAAAATACTTTTGATAAATATATGTGTAAAATGAGGTTGACAATACAATGGTTTCATGGGTTGTCAGTGGAGATAGTTATTTTAACAGCATTATGCATCAGATGTCCCTATCTGTGATCATCATTTGAAATTGAATAATGGAAATAAACAATAATCTGGTTTTAAAAATTCACAGCTTTTGATATATGTATGGCCTTAACACTCCTGAGAGGAGACCCTGAGATCAGCAGCAGGACCTTATGGATTGTTGATGTCTATATATTGTCCAATATATTTAATATATTATTATGAAACATTGATTGGGGTACAGTAATAAAACTTTTGTCAGACAAAAAAATGGATTTCTCATATACTGCCGTATGTATCGTGTGGTGGCGACTGATCTATAGCGCTTCGGTGTAACCTAACGTTATGTTACCCCGAAATGAAGAGATCGCTGCGAGCAGCGCGTGCTCCACCCGGCTATCGGTATTTTCGCGAATCCCTTTGAGTGCTATATTACAGCTTCATTTTCAGTCTATCGGGTATCACAGTTTCAAAGGATCATTGACGAGCATTGAAGATGTATTAGGACTAGCATACTACACGGTTGGCCTAGTGGTTTCAGTGGTCGCCACGCCGCTTCCTACTGCGTCAAGTGTTGTGGGTTCAAATCCTTTATGGGACAACACTTTGTGTGATCCATAAATTGTTGTTCTAAGTCTGGGTGTACTTTGTGTCTGTTTCATGTATGTTTGTAAAGATCCCCGCGACACGGGAATTTATATTTCTAATGCGGGAAAAAAAGAGATACTCTGTTGTTTAATGAAAAATATAAAGAAATGACTTTTTATGGGACAATGTTTCTGTTAACGATGAACCACCATTATATTTCAGTTTTGTAAAAGTTGGAAATCCAATAAAATCTCAGCCCAATAACACGACTTCGTTATCGGACATCTTGAGTACCACTAAAATGTCATGCTCAAGGCGGATGACAGTCGCGCACAGTGCTCGCCATGAGCAAGTGTACAGGTCGGTCGTAATGTAACACACTCGCCATAAATGTTACGTTACGGCAAAATGCTCAAGTCAGTCGCCGGCTTTAGGAACAACTTTTTTCTAACCAATAAGTATTTTTACAGAAACTAAAACTTAAAAACAGAATATACTTACATATATATACATATGGACTCTCATGTCTTCATAACACCTGTAAACAAGAAAATAACTGATATTGATTACAAAAAGAAAAATAACGAAACTTGATTATCTATTGTAGTTGTAATCAGTAGGGATAGTTATGTTAACAGCAGTATAAATCAGATGTCCCTATCTATGATCATCATTTTACACACAGTATTTTGAAGCAATTTTTTTTAACAAATTATATTTCTATTTTATTAAATTAGGGCCAGTTTCAGATAGTTATTGGCTATATAATATAATTATTAGTCTGATAATAGTTTTAATTTCTCACTCACCTTGTAAATTTTAAGTAATTTACCGACTTTTCGGGCGAAATATTCTCGATATAATGTCCATTTCATCTGCAAGAAATATCTCGATTATAATAATGGTGCTGTAAAACTATTATTATGGGAAAGCATACAATAACGATCAGATAGGAGCGAAAGACAAAAAATGCTTGTACATCAAAGCGTTCAGATGAACTATGAAATCATCACTTAGATCAGTTTAACCCTAGCCAAGTATGCAAATAAAGGTGTAATATTAAAATTTTGGACTTGAGAGGCGCCAGTGTTTGGTTTTTTTTGGACAAAAATGTAATAAATGACAACAGTTTTTATTTTAATACTAGGTTTCCAATAGAACTTATTTCTGAAAGTGATTCAAGTCCACCATTGCTGGATATATACCGACATCATCATCAGCCTATCACAGTCCACTACTGGACATAGGCCTCTCCAATTTCACGCCACTTAGTTCGATCTATGGTTTCTCGCATCCAGCTCCTGCCAGCCGTACTTTGTGAGTTATTCTTTACATTTCAAAGGCATATAAATAAAGAAATTATCAGACTGACAGTACACTACTTTTCCTTAAATATGAAAAGAATTACATTTCAAACCAAGGTAGTGTCAAGTGACTACAAATGAATCCCAAATATACAGATATAATAATAATAATATCTAGGTGCCAATCATTTAAACTGATATAAATGTCTCACCTAGATTTCGAATGTTGCTGTTTATCAATCAGCACAATCTCGATGGGCCTGAGCCTGTAATAAAATTAGTTTAGTTATGACAAGTATAGACAATAGTTTTTTTGAGTATTCCTTTTTTATGATCAGATAGGAGCGAAAGACAAAATAGGTTGTACATCAAAACATTCAGATGAACTATGAAATCATCATTTAGGTTAAAAGCTGTTATTATTAAAGAAATTTTGAACACATTCAGCTTAGTTTTTCACGATAGTGTAATTTAAAAAAAGTAAAATTCTTTAGTATTGAACACAAGTCCCGTAAATGAGGTAATTTGAAAAAAAAATCTTACCAATTCACTGTAGATGCTTCGGTTCCAGTGTTCCACACCTGCCAAATAATAATGAAAAATTTAAAAACCATAAGCAATGTATTACTTACACTAAGAAAAATATAGTATCAGTATGCTATAAAAGCATTCATATGTACATCAAACCTCACAATGAGCTGCCCTATGCTACAATTTAGAAAAAAAAATAAGCAAAATATGTTTTACTAAAATGCAATTACTGCCAATGAGGTCCCTATTCTAGAATAAGCTCTTGTGAGGCAACTGAAGGTTATCAGCTGCACTGCGCTGTCATCATTTACGGATTTTTTATTGTATTACAGTTGAGTGGGAGTCGACTGTTTTTTTATAATTTTTTATCAAAATGACTACTCAGCCTGAAGGAAAGCATTAGTAGAATACGAAAGTGATGGTCACTATCCTGTTTGTAAATGCAGATAAAATTCAAATAAATCAGAATGTCGTGTATCTTTTTTTTTAAATGTTTAGGATTTACTTACCATTGAGTTTTCTTCCAATGCAGTCCCAGATTTAGTGTTTTGGAATCAGTCTGTAACAAAATAGCAAACTATTAAGTTCTATGTTTCTTTGTCATATCAGGTTTTAGCTAATATGTATGATATAGTCAGCTAGAGCTAATATACATGCAAGATCATGGTTTTTCAATGGTTAGCACTTATCATCATGTTATACGGTGGTGGTCTATGTTATTAGGGAAACTTAAAGAAAAAATAAGGCACAATACCAAAGATGGGTCATAAGGATTACTATTTTTTTAACTTTTGCAACTCCCACAATAAAAATTTGAGGATCGCAGTATTGTACCCAAACACTCAGTACAGTTGAAAGCAGCAAAGAGACTTCATATCATTCAAAGATCCCTTGAAATGATATCATAATAAATAAGTCACTTTAACAAGAATTCAAAAAGTTCTATTGGATAAGGTGCTTGAGAATGTGGTAAAATCATTTAAACCCTAATCAATAAAGACCAACAATAGTAATATTTGGACAAATTGTTTTAATTCTTACCATTGGAGGGCTTTTTGTATTTCCCTTGCACAAATATCCGTGGTACATCAATGCCTTCTTTGAAGTTGACTGTCCGTCGCTGCACATACGTGTTCATGAGTATCTCAAACCCTGCATCAGCGAACAACTTGTGTAGTTCCTCTTCAGTGAAGTAATAGCTCCTGAAACAGAATTAATTTATTTAAATAATGACAGGAGGAACGGCACAATAAACGAGACTGCTTACATAATGAGAAAATATAACTTTTAAGGTAATCAAGAGACATCATAGAACTTTTACCTTGTGCCATCTTGCCGCATGTAGAAGTTATCGGAAATTTTATGTCCAGGCTTGAATCGCAACTGGGCCATATCGTAACGGCCATAATCTCTAAACAAAAGCACACCGCCAGGCCGCAGCGCGCGATACGCTACCTTAGCCACTTGCGACCAAGCTTCAGGGTGTATGGCAGACAACACAAATATCAAACTTGTTATATCAATACTTTCTTCCGGTACGTTTTTGAACAAGTCGTCTGTAGTTAAATCCGCGCAGAACGCTTTCATACGATTCTCGTTAAACAACTTATTCGACTTGACAAACTCGACAGCACGTGGTGAAAAATCGCATGCGTAGAAGTAAAAATTAGAGTAACCCTCCTCTACTAAAGGGAATACCATATTTCCAACGCCACATCCGAGCTCTAAAAACTTTATTTCTTTTCCCACATCAATATTAATAAGCTCTTGAAACTCACGTGTGGTCCAATGCCGGTCACGAAAAAATTTTGTCTCGTTCCTCTTGTAAAAGATGTCCCAGTGACGTTTAGCATCTTTCTCGAGGCGCGCAGCTTTAGCTTCTGGTATCAATCGAGAGTTTTGAGCTACTAGGCGCTGTTTTTCATCGTCAGTTAGCTCTTTCAAACGGTGAATGAAAACATCACCATTTTCGGCGATATGTTCTGAATCATCAGTTTCCATCCCGTTGATTACGATTAATTCAAGAAAAATTAAAGAAATATGAGCACGTGTTATACATAAGCTTTTAAATTAAGTCTTTATTTTGTGAATATGTTTTAATTCAGTATTTAAAAAAAATAACTTCAAATACTTAAACGAACTTTCATCGCGAACGACACAGTGACAAAGAGGCTGAGAAACTGGCTGACTGACGTATGATGGACGGTGACCACGAGTAAAAGATTCCTTGCGTTCATTCATTCGTTCTTTTCTATTTCAATTTAGAGGAACTGTGTGAACATTTTTTATCTGTGGAAAATAGAATCTGTTTTAGTGATTTTTTTTAGTAGTAGTGTACGTTATGACAATTTTATTTTTTATGAGTTTTTTGGGTATTATGTATGTTGTTAATGAGCAATATGATAGTTCATTTCATAAATAAAAAATAATAGGTTAGACTATTGAACACATACAATCGAATTTTTCGTACCCAAGAGTGGCCAGCACGCAGTGACAATGAACTACTTGAGTTTTAATATCATGCTAAAGATAAGGATCCTTTCACACATTTCATAATCATATCCGTATACCTATATGATCATCGCCGCGGCTGTAGATAGAGATGTATTGAATGCCTATTAACAGTATTAATTACCACTCCAATCTTCAATTTCTAATCTACTGTTTAATCTTGCTTCTGTTCACTTTAAAATTACATAGTACCAATGGTTGGAAGCATCCCTGTTGTTTCATATTTTTTTAAGACAACTTCCGTACTATGAATGTATCCTGTGTCCCAGGAGACTTTACTAATATCCATAAACCGAACACGAAGAACACCCAGACTAAGAACAACAATTATTGTTCGAAAACATCGATAGTATCGGTAGGCTATCGATACTATTGAAATGACGTCAACTATCGATAGTTTATCGATAGTCGACTATCCATAGGCAACTCTATTCTGAATGCAGCCATCGCAAGAAGGTCTCAACAATAATTTTACTTCGTCTAAACATAAACCAAGCGTCTTTGTTTGAAACATTTTTTACCAAACTCATGTTTCGTGTCACTCTGCGACTGCATGTTTTTGATCTTACTTTTAAACCAACGTTGCATACAGCGCAGTGTTGTTTTCTGAGGGATGCCAAAGTTTCTGATCTAAATAATAAGGTGTTTCACTTGTATAATCATATGGAACGCAAACAAACATTATGTATAAACTTATAGATCACCATGACGGTTAGAAACGTGGCAAATTTGGTTTGTTTAGCAAAGTAGCTAAACCGACATGCTTCACGAATAAAGCATTGTTTGCACCTGTGAACGAATCCACCAATATTATTTTCTAATTAGCTTTTGTCCGGGGTCCCGCACGCATCTTTGCCGGTTATCGCAGTGAATAGTATCTTAAGTCCAAGAATTAATATATATCCATGCTAAGTCACAATCAAATCGGTGCAGAGCCCTAAAACTATAACAGACAGATGGACAGACCTACTTTATTTATATTAATAGTATCGATTATAACGTGCAATAAACTGTAAAATATGCTAACAAGTCGTCAATTGTCAATTGTACACTTTTGTCCTAGTTTTTAGTTACGCAATACTTATTGATAACGCCCGCATGTCTGAATAGTTTTAAGTGACATACCGACCCTCCCGATAATAGGCAATTGATGACCTTCATTCGTTTAGCTATAAATTTAGTTTAACACATTTGTTTTTTTAATGAACGCAAATATAGAATCAGTTGTCTAGCGGTTGTTTTGTTAGTCTAGCGATTAGCTTAAGCAACTGCCAATCAAGAGATCTCGGTTTCAGTTCCCGGGTCGGGCCGAGAGTGATTTTTGGCTTTTCTTACAAAAAAAATCTTAATAATAGCATGGAGTATTTAAGTTTGGCGATGGTTCACGCCCGTGCTTTGGTGAGCCCGTTAAGCTACTGGTCTCGGTTGTCACGAACATATATGGCTATCGTTATTGTGAAATCAGTAAAAATCATATATACTGACAACTGTTTTAAACGTCGAATTCAATTCGCCCTCAGCTTTACGGAGGACCGATGTCAATCGCTCCGTAGAATAATTAATATTCAGGTGAAACAGGGTTGAATTAGTAGCCGACCCCAAATAATCTAAGTAATAATAAAGGCTAGGAAGGTGAAATATAATAATAATAATATTAATTTCTTTATTTCTGCTCTCACAACTACTGATACATGGATTATTAATTAATTCTTATCATAACACTAAAACAAGACACCATATAGAATCAGTTATTGATATTTTTTTATGTCTTAGCTGTCTAAATTATTATACTCTGCCTGATGGAAACCGTGAGTAGAATCCAAGAGTGGTGGTCACCATCCTCAATGCGAGCGCGGACTGTGCAGTATGGTGACCCACACATTGCACCGGGTGAGATGCGTTTTCACGCCCCGCTTAAAGGACCCGAGATCGTAATCTCCGCTCCATATTCAGCTTTGTGAGTATCCATTCCTTTCTGAATATATGTCAGAGTAAAAATTACATCCTTTCTAAAATGGCGTAAGTCTGGGGTGACTAGGATCTGAAGATTAATGTTCAGAATATGATGATCAGGAATTAAAAAAAAAGGACTTCAAGATCTGGACCAAATTTAAGTTGAACTACACGAGAAGCACCAACTTTTAAATAAAGAAAATAATCATCAAAATCGATTCACCCAGTCGAAAGTTATGAAGGTAGGTATCGAATACAAAAAAGCAGTCGAATCGATATCCTCCTCCTTTTTTGAAGTCGTTTAAAAATGATGAATAAGTTATGGTTTAAATAAATAATTTCACATCATATTCGTGTAGGTATTAGTTTATAGAAGGTTGTTAAATTCAATGATGTGGTGAGAAAAATGGCTCTGACATACGGTCAGACAGAGGGAATCTATAAGGGATCCGTTTTTGCCATTTTGCAAAGAATCCTCAAAAAATTGAGATACCTATTTTAGTTTTCATCAAGCCAAAACACCCAGTGGGTGGAATATTATAGGTTATAACAGGGTTTTTACCCACTTATGGATTTTAACCCAGGTGCTCACCCATCTCTGGTCTTGACCGACAGACGTATAACAAAGTGATAAGGGATTCGAATAAGGATTCCATTTTTTCCTTTTGAGGGCCGGAACCCTAAAAATGCCAGGATCCGTTTTAGATCACTCATCATATGTGATTAGTGCTACAGCGGTAACGTATGTGTCTGATCTTGGGCTCCATTCCCGAACCAAATCCTTGTAAGGTCAAGGAGAATTTTAAACAAACCTTACACCAAGTTCCAAGATTTTGCTTTCATCGGTTACTTTATTAGAAAATTCTGCTCACTATTACTTCGCAAGCATTTTCAATAAACCGGCTTTTATGTCAGAAGCGCTTAATCAAAAATACCCTTGGGTTTTTTTAAATACGCGCAGGTGACGTTGGGTAGTTCCCGAGAAAAACACGTTCAACTAAAACAAGAGACGACCGGTTCAACTTTATAATTAGGACATATAATTACAATTGTTTAAACAAGACATCTGTTGTGAGAAGCGTGTGACTAATTAAAGATGTTTTATTCCCTTTTAACGATTCGAGAAGCGAGAATGTTGACATAATATCAGAGGCTGAATCTCATCAACAATGGACCGACAAACGGATTTTATTTCATATACTATCTCTATATACCCGTAGGTACACGTATCTATGTTTAATATTTTTACATAAGGAATGAAATGAAAAAGTTAAATACACTTTATATCTATGGAGGAACGGGAGTCATGTTTTGCCAACACAAAACTGTTTGACTACACGGTTAGCCTAGTGGTTTCAGTGGTCGCCACACCGCTTCCTACTGTGCCAAGTGTTGTGGGTTCAAATCCTACATGTGACAACACTTTGTGTGATCCATAAATTGTTGTTCTAAGTCTGGGTGTACTTTGTGTCCGTTTCATGTATGTTTGTAAAGATCCCCGCGACACAGGAATGTATATTCCTAATGCGGGAGTTGTCTTCTTAAAAAAAAAAGAAAAAAAAGAAAAACGAAAGATCCTCCGACCACACGGGACAACACTTTGTGTGTTCCACAAGTTGTTGTTCAGAGTCTATTCTCTGTGGCCGTGACATTTTTGTAAAGTCCCCCGCGACACAAAGTAATAAAGAAAAGAAAGAAAGACTTTAAACAGGATTAGAAGTTACTTTACAGTGCGGTGTATCTTCGGTAGATGGCGCTGTAGTTTGTTTATGTTGCGCTGTGTGTGGAAATTGCCACGTAATTACATGTATTTCGAGCGATATACTGTCAGTATTTAACGTTACATTACGGATTTAGCAGTGATTACCTGTATTTTCAGATTTAATTACTAACCAGTAGAGACATGCCTCGGCACGAATGGGCTGGCTCGACGAGAATGACACCACCGCCTCGCAGAAAACCGGTGTGAAACAGCGCTGGCGCTGTGTTTCACCGAGTGAGTGAGGATACCGGAGGCGCATACCCTCACCCCTCCCCCCATCCCCCAAAGGCCGACAACGAACTTGTGACGCCTCTGGTGTTGCAGGTGTCTATGGATTGCTGTAATCGCTCAACATCAGGCGATGTGTATGCTCGTTTGCCCTCTATTACATAAAAGAAATATAAAAGTATTACGAATGAGTACTTATTTTCTACACTATAAAAATTTTAGCCAAAATCAAGAAAGATGAAATTTCAACTTTCGAGGTATTTTATAACGTCGTTCGTCGAGATTAGGTTATTTTGAATGCCCATTAGTTATCGGTCAGTGCTCCATAGAAGAAAAACCTGTCAAGTGTCAATGGTAATTATGTAACACTACGGTAAAGGACCACATTTTTTTATTTATGGGCCTGACAAAAGTACTCTAAATGCCTGATGGAAAGCATAAGCAGAATCCAAGAGCGGTGGTCACAATACTCATTGCGAATGCAGATAATGCAACCAATGCAACATGATGGTTGAGGACAGCATTTTTTTTATGTATGGTTCTGCCAAAGTGACTGATGGAAATGTTGGGTATAGTCAGGATTCATCAATTTAATGAAAACTTAGTCAAGATACATCCTTGTATTATATGCTTTAGCACATATTTTCAATATTATCAACATTTACAATCTTTGCTATACACTTGTTACTCTACAGAAAAGGCAAACACGAATGCCCATCCTACTACGGGCTAGTGAGCCTCTTTTGAAAACAATCTTAAGCTCCGCTCTCAGAGTCGTGTTACAACTACTTGACATTATGAGAATTATTCTAATAAATAATTTATATAATATTATTATAACTTACAGAACTTGACACTAAGATAATTCCTAGGAATCATTTATACTTTAATCAATTATGCTTATTATTAAACTAATAATAGTTTTATTAGTCAGTTATATGCTAAGATAAAGCATAAACAGAATCCAAGAGTGATGTTCACAATACTCATTGCGAATGGCACACTACACATTAGAAATATAATATGAATAATAATTCTGGCTATCTAATTCTGGACGATGATGGACAGAGCATACGAAAGAAACCACTGTCTCCAATAATTTCTCGTGATTATTTAGCCTTAAGGTCTACATTTACATTACGATATATCCAAGCATAGGCAAAGTGGTAGGTAGGCCAACATGTATTTCACAAATATATTAACGCGTCTATAATTTGATCTTTTTTTATCGAGTTAAACTAGGCATAGAAAATAACAATTGTTTTTTTTACGCGACAAAATCTAAGAGGTTTTTACGTTCGTTTTACGTTTCAAAACTTTTTATGCTTAATTTAAGTTTACGTAGCTCTGAAGAATACTCAGATTAATATCATTTACAAATTCTTTTTTTGAAACGTCTTTGCATTTACACACACAGACAAAGCAGATGGGGTTTTAAAAAAATATTTTACAAAATTGAACGTCGCTGTCGTGTCGAGCAAAAGATTCAACCTTTGCTCTGTGGTATCTAGCGCTAGAATTACAATGTTATGACAACTCAGCGCAGTTACCCGCCAGACTCTGTCTGCACACCTTGTTTATACATTCGTCACGTAGGAATGGCTGCAGTGATATTTGCAAGCAGATAACACAGATGTGGTCTGGTTGAGAGATTTATCTGCAAGGTATCTATAGGGTTGCCATGTTTACAGTCTGGGTTTAGTACATTATGTAACTTAATCTTTTGCGTTTGTGTTATAGAGATATGGCTTATGGCTTTGCAATAGACAAAACAATAGATAAGTCACTCAACACAGACTATGGTGTAGACATATCAGGTATAAATATACAAGTTTGCACAAAGCCGTTGATTAATTATTACCTTCTTCTGTCTTCAAGGTCCCTTTCCTTAAAGGTATCATGTATCAGGTATTCAACTTAACTAGCTGGAGTATTCAGTTTCGACGGGCCTGTTGGTTTCGTCGTAAGTTACCCTGAATGGACCAAAGGTCGTCGATTCTACTCATCATCATCATCATCATCAGCCTATCGCAGTCCACTGCTGGACATAGGCCTCTCCAATTTCACGCCACTTAGTTCGATCTATGGCTTCTCGCATCCAGCTCCTGCCAGCCGTCTTGCGCAAATCATCGCTCCACCTGGCTTGTGGACGTCCTACACTACGTTTGCCGAGACGCGGTCTCCACTCAAGAACTCGTTTACCCCAACGGTTATCGGTTCTTCGGCAAATGTGGCCAGCCCACTGCCACTTCAGCTTGCTAATCCTGTGGGCTA
>PKRV01000991.1:1539721-1724369 GCA_003709505.1 Hyphantria cunea | reverse complement strand
GGGATCCTATTACCGATTCGCCGCAAGTTTGTACTCCCACTTTGGCGTTGAAGTCACCCATAACAACGCTGTAGTGGGTTTTAGTAGTGGAGTGGAGGGCCCTCGATATGTCATCGAACATATCCTCCACCTCATCGTCTGAGTGAGCCGAGGTCGGTGCGTACACTTGTATTACCTTGAGGCTATACCTCTCGGTAAGCTTGACAATGAGGTACGCTACCCTGTTCGACACACTGGAAATTTCCACAACGTTGCCAGAAAGCGACTTGTTTACCAGAAACCCCACGCCACCTTGGGCTCGTTGGTCTCCCTCGCGGAAGTACATCAGGTGACCTGAGTCCAGGATTATGGTATCCTCCCCCTCTCTGCGGACTTCACATAACCCTAAGATATGCCACCTAATCTTCCCAAGTTCCTCCTCAAGTTGTACCAGATGCGGTTCTACTCCGCCCAGGGCAAATAGTTATGTTATGACGAATCATATTTTTAGGCTAATATAAGAATAATAGCCGAGCCCCGCGGTGTAACCCGAGGTGAAAGAACAACCTCCCGTAACGCTGAGGGGCAAAGCTAGTCTAAAATTGTAACCTAAGTTACTCCTTATATCATCACCTAACTACCAGTGAAAGTCCCGTCAAATAGACGCTTATCAGTTTTAATTTTAGTTATCTTTTTACCCGACTACGGTAAAGATAAAAAGAAGGGTAATAGTTTTGGTTGACTAATATTGAACAGAAGGAATGAGGTGCCAATAAATTCTTAATAAGCCCAGTTGGAAACTGTTTTCGTAGTTGGTTATTTGAAACTTTATTTTGTTATTAAATACTAGCAGCCCGCCCCGACTTCGCACGGGTATTTACCCAAAACATTTAATATTATAATTTATTATTTTTCAAATCCGTTCAGTAGTTTCAGACCCTATTCAATGCAAACAAACAATCAAATCTTTCCTCTTAATAATAGTACTCGCTTTTTACCCGCGGCTTCGCCCGCAGTGGAGCCATTAAATAAGTATGAGAGATAAAGGGTAAGGGTATAAAAGAAATGAATCAATATGATAACTGAGGTCTCGGGTTCGAATGCTGGGTCGGACCAAATGTTTGTATGATCTGCAGATATTTGTTTCGGAGTTTGGGTGTTTTCTATGTATAATATGTATGTATTTACAAAAAGAAAGTACTTATGTATTGATATCAGTTATCTAGTACCCATAATACAAGCTCTGCTTAGTTTGGGACTAGATGGCGTTGTGTGTTAGATATCCGAAATATTTATTTATTTAACTAAAATTTATTGCTTGGCTGAGATCAACAATTTTTGAAAATTACTGCATACAATGAAGTTTCAACACTTTTAAATATGCTTTTGAAGTAGTTAAATTTGACGATTTTTTGACAACATGGTGACCCTATGGCTGTCTATTAAGCTGCTTCTGCATCATTGGGACCCTGGTCTGCACTTACCAACGAAACACGACATCATGAATGCTGTCATTTTAGGTCGGTCTGGTAGTAGCACTGCTCCGGTTGAGTCGGCCCGTTCGTGCTGAAATCAGCGTGACTCTACTACCTTTTATGATTTTGATCTTAGCCCCTTATCGTAAAACAAGCTGATTCTAGAGGTAATAACCCTTAACCGACAAATTACATTTTCCATCCATATGCCGCTGTACATAAAAGGCAAGGCAAGTTCTTCAATAGCTCAAGTGTTAGCAGTTTTTTGTAGAACTGTTTTAGTTTAGTTACGTGTCCAGCATTTCTAAAGTACAGAACAGGTTATGATCGTATACACAAATGGTCAATTTTTGCATACTAGCTTCTGCCCACAGCTTCACCTGCGTGTATGTCAGGTAAAGGTCCTCAAAAATCTAGTTTATTACGAAAATTGATAGCCACACTATAAATGCAGTCTCTTCTTCATGAAACTATTTTGGATTGACCGCTAATTACCTAACGGTTGATGTTGGGAAGTTGTATATATGTTAATCGGCGCGAGAACTTCTATTGCGCGATGCAGGATTGGTAGCTTCTTCGTACACTACGTTACTCCATAGTTCAGTGTATCTCCGGTAGATGGCGCTGTCATATATTTTTGTTGCCGCTGTATGTGGAAGTCACAAAAAACTTGAAGGTATCTCAAGAAAATTTACAAATTGCTTTTGGAGAAACTGCTCATGCTTTAGCAACAATTACTGATTGGTTGCGTGAATTAACTCACCAAACAACTGAAGTAACTCATGAAAACGTCATCAGGGTAGAGTGGTTATTATGAGAGAATGACATATTACATATCAAGAGATACAGGCTGAACTGAACATTGGATCACAGGTAGGTTCCACCATTATGCACCAACACATTAAAGTTAAGTAGTTTGCTTCGCGATGGATACCTCATTCTCTCACCGATGAGCAAAACACGTGTTGAACACGACGGTATTTTTGCTTTTGTAAGGTTTTGTCGGCGGCTCCGCCTGCGTTTATGTCGGTTATTGTAACAAAAAGTAGCCCTTGTCCTTCCTCGTACAGCAAAAAATCTTCATTCCAAATTTCAATAAAGTCAGTGCGGCGTTTTAGTAACGCAACAGTAACAGATAGACAGACAGACATAGTTTCGAATCTATACTAAAATATAAAGCTGAAGAGTTCGGTTGCTTGAATGCACTAATCTCATTAACTATTGGTCTGTTTTGAAAAATTCTTAGTGTTAAACAGCCACTTTATCGAGGAAGGCTATAGGCTATATATCATTACGCTAAGACCAATAGGAGTGGAGCAATAATGAATAATGTTACAAAAACTCGGGAAAATTATTAGCTATGTGGAACAGCTAGTTTACAATATTAGTATGGAGGGATCTACTAGCTTTTCTCCTAACATCGTTCGCATAAAGCTCTTTTGATAATCATGTTGAGAATTTACATCCCAAGAAAGTAATAACCTCACATTTATTATGGATTTACCAACACTTACCCAAGGTGTATGCATCGCTGCGGCTGCATTCATTCAAAAGAAAAAAATGCACAAAAACCTTTATACAACATTTAGAAATATACCGTTAGGTAAATACGAGGAACTGTAATTTAGACAAAAGATTCCCTTCCTATTCATAGCAATGTGCAAAATAAAACACATGCTGACAAATCGAAAAACCCATTTTCGAAACTGTCGAAGTTCTTGCTAAAGCAAACAGTTAATATATTAAGTTAGTAATTCATTTCACTGTAGATATGAAAAAGATCTTGGTTCAATAACTACAGGGGTTTTTATACGACTATTTTATGTAAATGTACAAATATTGTCTGTCTGCTCAGTCTAAACATAATTTTACTAAGAAGTTCGCATTGAGGATGGTGACCGCCACTCTAGGATTCTACTCATGCATAAGTGATGACGAGTAGTCATTTTGGCAGCTAAGACATAAAAAAACTAGTGTTTTTTACGCATTTTAAAACAATAACTATAACTATATAAAATAAATTTTTTGGAGAGCCATGCTTCTGCACCATGGGACGGCTCGGCTGGAGTGATGCCATGGCCTCACAGAAAACCGCTGTGAAACAGCGCTTGAGTTGTGTTTCACCGAGTGAGTGAGGATACCGGAGACCCATACCCCAAACCCTCCCCCCAGTCACCTCCCCATCCCGCGAAGGCCAGTAACGCAATTGTGACGCCTCTGATGTTGCGGGTGTGCATCGGCAAAGGTAATCGCTTCCCATCAGGAGATATGTCTGCTCGTTTGCCCCAATACCATAAAAAAGCAGCTCCAGACGATCGCCTGCACGAAACCTTTTCCTAAGGAGGTACCACTGTTCAGCAGTAGCAGCAATGGACTGTTGTGAAGGTTGTTGATAACGATGATTGAGGAAAGAATTAATTTATCACCAAATTAAAGCCGACTAATGACATCGTTATTGACTTGTATGATTTGAAATTAATTATGGCATTAGTATTCTGCCATTTATTAATGAGACACAATAAGTTCATAAAGGAAGCGATAATAGAACGACAAGGTTAAGAACACGTGTTAATTAATGAGTTTTTGTACTGCCGCAAATGTGCTATTTGTTATTGCCGGATATTTGTAGGAGAAAATAATTACACAAATTGCATTTAAATAATCGATTGTCAATAAAGCTAAAGAGTTTTTCATTTGAATATTTTTTAATTTCGTTATCTGTTAGACTTTCTGTGTTTTACTGAGTATTTTTATCTCACTCTCTCTTTTTTGTACGAAAATCTCATCCAGATAATAGTTCCGGACACCATCGAAACCGACCAGCTACAAGAAATCCCTCACTTAAACGGCAGTAATTTCACAGCTAGTGCTATTTTCTAAATACTCAATAACTGAAAATTACTATTACACCATTTCAAGATCAAGGTCAATAGTAAAATATTCCTATATGCCTACTTATTTTCTAGTTTATATTTTATTGCAACTGTAGACAAAACCAAATAGACCAAATATATTTTACGAATATTAACTTACTTCTTGTCTTCTTAATTTCATAACGCATTAATACTAAAGGTGCTTTTATTTATTTATTATGAACATAGAGAGTACTTTGTATTTTTTCGAATTACGTGTTTTGAAAAAAATATTTTTGCATCTTTGTAAAAGTTAAAAATTTTATTTATTACAATGTTACATGTACCTCACTAGCATTGAAGAATTTAACGATCCATTGTAAGAAACAGTCATAATGGAATACCAGCAGATATTTTATGATCCTTTACAATTTTAATCTACTAAGGGGCAACATTTACACGCCTTATAAAGAAGAAACAAACGCTACACGAATGCATTTACACACAAATTTTTAACGGATTTAAAGATTCGAATTTTGAAATATGGCGGTAAAAATTGATAATATGTCAGTAAGACTTTATCAAGTAGTGATGAACTCACTATTAAGTTGAATTATGAACAGAAACATTCAATACCAACGTAGGTTATAGGACAAGACTATATCTAGTTTGTTACCAACTATGTATTTATATTCGTGTAGTGTATATTCCCCAAAAATATTTTATCCATGTTGTTGTTAAACAGACATGACGAGTCTGTATAACAACGCAATTTTATACCTAGGTTTAGATCTGTTCGAAATTACACGACATCGAAGATAATTAGTTGGACCGAAATAGTTATTTGAAAAGAAAAGAGTGCAATTTTGCTTATTAATCCTGAGCGCTAGTGAGGGAATCAAAAGAGCATGAGGTGAAAAATCTTTGCACTCGACTGCAACATGTAACTTGGTATTCCACCTCAGCGAGGAAATGACTACATGCAAAAAAAGCAATTACAATCACAAGAAACTTTTATTTCAGTTTAGGTATTAATATTTATTTATTAGGAACTACATTATTATAGGTAAGTATTATAGAATAAACTTGAAATTATTTCAAATAATACTCAAGTATAATTAATAAAACTTGAAAGTAACTTTGCCATAGATACTTGTGTTGAGTGAATATTTTTGTTAGGTGCGGTAATGTTTGTGTTAGTGAATTGTGTATTGGTTTTCGGTTAACTATCTGTCTTACTCAATAGTTGAACCGATTCATCGGATTCCCAAATTAGGATTCGGATTTCAAATTAACTTTCTCATTTTAGATTTTTCACTTGCTTTCAAGTTTCTCGTTTTTAACGAATGCTTTTATCAATATAAAGTAAAAAGAAAATGGCGCGGGCAAAGCAGTCTGAGTTTTTAACCAATAAAAAAGTTGTATGATAAATTCGGCACCATGGAGGTAGAAGTAAATAGTTTTCATGATGTTTTGAATTCACAAACTTAGTGCACACAATGTTCTTCATTCAATTTACTTTATCCTCTTGCGGATAAAAGCGGCTTTTGCACTCAGATATCGAAGGGCAAAAATACACTTTCCGAGATGGGGGATGAAAAAGGTATTAATACACTGAAACTAGCCCTTCTAAAGACGTTTTTGTCTTAGTAAACATAAATACATATTCAAATATTAAGCACTGCACTATACGTTTATTACTTGTGTCTTGTGACCGTGGACGTTTGTTCTAGGCAGGTAAACGAGCTCTTCCCGGAACCGTATTGTGTACTTGCGCCGGCGCACCATGCAAACATCACGACCGCACCGAGACATTGATGGCTCCGATGGCTCGGTGCAATATTTTACACGTTCCATTTGAACTTGTTTGGTTTGTTCTCTATTTAATGTTTTGTTTACTATTTCTTTAAAATTCATATTAGGTAACTATGAATTTTAAGATTAACTTACCACATATACGCATCTAGTGTTGTCTTGTAGAGTTTGGTAGCCTCTAGTATTGGCTGTTAGAAGCGAAATAATGTTTTTAGATTTACTGTCAACCAGGTCTCTACCCTTTAAAAAACGTCATTACATTGTCCCTTTAACAAATTTAAGGTTTGGAACGATGGGGTCATTTGTAAGTCATTAATGGAACAGTCGACACTAGTAAGTAGTTTTCTATACCTAAAATGTTTCCAAAACTTTATTCAAAGGCCTACATTACGTATGTTTAATAATTTATATATATTTAGCTAAGATATCTCCCACAAACAAGACTCAAAAAAACAATTTGTGGATTAAACTAATTGTTATCCCATATGGGGTGAAGACTCACGTTTCGTGATTCTTTGTGACTTAAATCTAAACGAAAATAAATAGCCTAATATTAAATTAAAAATACAGCTTAAAGTGGTATCTTACCATCCCGCCATCTATATTCTTGTTTTGTATGCGCGTTCTTTAAAGTTACCGACAGATGGCGCTACCTGTTTTGAGTTGGCCTGTTGCATTGTTTCTACTTGAAACGGCGGAGAATTACAACAAAACAAAACAAAGCGTCTTGTCAATGTTATCTTTGTGATTAGTCGAATCATCATCAAGTAATGAGGCGTTCTTATCGAAATAATACAAAATTTATGTGGCAGTAAATATATTCAGAAAATATCAATCATGATCGCAGGTATTTAACGATTTTATCAATGTAAAAAAGTTTAAAATACAAATCAGTACGAATTACCTACATAAATGTATATAATATTGTCGACTTCATTTGTATACTTAGCTTTTACCTTAAAATTAGTAGTTCAGTTTAGTTCATTATAGTATATCTTTATTATTGCTTTATACAATATCAACGCGTCGTCCACACGCTCTACTCGTATACGCTAACGCTAGTCACTTAATTTAGATTAATAATAATTACATATCACAATGAGACGTTCCTTCAACATGATACACTCGCACACAAATAATACAAAATACAAAAACGAAGGCACGAGATCTAACTATAGCTACGTCTATTACAAACATGCTCCGCTAACGTTATGCTAAATGCACGCGCACCCCGTGCGGCGCGGCTCAGTCGAAGTCTTGCGTTTAGAAAGAGTCATATCACCTATTCAAATTTCGGTAGCGTTAAAATGTTTCAAAGCGGTTCTGGAATGAAATACAACAAGCACAGCAGCGCGGAGGTCGTTCCCCGCACCGGCCGTGGGTAATGGAATGTCGGCGTTCAGCCGCTCCCGGCGCTCTTTGTGCGCCGCGCGCCCCGCCCGGCCCGCGGCGCGCGGCCCGGCTTCGAGCAGGTAGCCGTGCCGCCCGCCACGCGGACCGGACCCTCTATCACTATTAACACGTCACACGGACGACCCAAAGTCCACTAACCACTTTACACGCCCCGTCAGACTACACACTGATCTTTTCTTGCAACTTTTCGGCCAGCTCGACCATCAACTCCTTGTAGATCAGCGGGTCGATGTTCTTCCCGAGCTGGTAAAGCACAAACCAATCGCCGATCTGTAAATTGCTCGCGACGGCCTCCACTTGGTCCGATGGGGCCAAACGACTGCGCGCGCGCAGCAGGTATAGGCGCACGCGAGGTGCTGCCACCACAGCCATGCGGTAGATCAACGAGATTCCACTCAGAATAGCTAGAATCATGAACCAGAACCACAGGAATACGTAAATCTTCTCGTTGACGATGTTAAGTGGCAGCACGCACAGGCCGTCAAACTTCTGCACAGTACCCGAAGGACCGTACTTGTGGAAGGTGCATTTAGTAACTTTAGGGAACACTCGAGCCATAGGATCTACCCGCTCCTCTGGTTCCATTTCGGTAAAGCTTACCACGTCACTACCATACGTGGAGAACTCGCCGTCCAGGAAGAAATCCATGAAAAAGATCTGTCCGACGACGTTGATGAAATTCAAAACTTCGCAAATAAAGAATCGGAAAGCATAGAAGTTTTGTGTGTGCAGGTTTGTAGAGAAATAGTCTACGAGTAGTTTCTTACGGTCAGCCTTACACTCCTTGCCAACCACAGGGCAGTTAAGATCGAGCACTAACATCTTGATACGACCTCCTTCCCACGTTTTCCACAGGTAACGCGGCACATAAAACAAAATCGCTTGGAAGAACAACACAAAACACACCCATTGGTAGTACTTGTGGTATTTAAGCTCGTCGCCTTCAGCTTGTGGTCCCACCCCCAGCTGCGCTACGTCCTGACCGACACGTCCCACCAGTCGGTTAGGGATTGTGAAAGTTGAGTAGATCCAGCAGTACGTGTCCATGACGGCGAGCGGAATCTCATCCACGATGCAGTCGATCGGGTCTCCGATGTATTGTCTTGAAGTAACGAGTAGAGAAAATGCGATCAGGATGATCACAGTAGCTTTGTAGTGCAGACGGAACACATTGTTATCGATGCACACAGAGTCGAGCTTGAGAAGCCCCTTCACGGAGCCGAAAACGTCAAACATGGCGGTCGGGTTGGCCGCGAGCGCGCGGCGCGTCGGTCACGTTCGAATAAGTCAGGGCGTGCGCTTCGCCCTCGCGTCGAGTGCGGAATGCTGATCGGTGGGGAGCACTTTTAGTCGAGGAGGGCGCAGGACCGCGGCGCGGTGAGGTACGGGTAGAGGGGGGCTGCGGCCCCCGCCTCTCCGCGGTTCCGTCGCTCTCTGACTCTCGGGGTAACGACACAGCGCTGACCCTATTTCTCCGTGGCGTCATCTGGTAGCATTCGGTGACGCTTGCCCAGGGGCTATGCATCTTTGTTGTAGCGGGTGATAATGCTAAAGGCGTTCGGCTTACTGCTTGATTAATTAAATACTTGTCTAAGGATTGCATCACTCGGTTTGGGAGAGAGTTCTGATACGGCAGGCAATCAAGTATGCACACATAACGGTAAAGGGCTAGCGGTCATACTTGAAAAACAAGTATGGGCCGTGTGGGCTTAACTCATAAACAGTTTTAATATATCTTGAACTCTCAACACGTGGACTTCGAGCGTTTTAAGAACGTCGCGAATAAATTAACAAAGTCAAAACTTCTGTCTGTCTTCCGTCGCACGCTTGTGCGGCGTATATCAGTGACAAAGACGCTAACCCTGTCGCACTACTTAGCTTGGCTGCGTTGTACTTTTAAACTTTTGTATACATAATATAATTTCAGGAAACAAGAACATCATAATATTAGATAACAGGAATTTCATAATATTTTGTATATATATGTCTTTGAGATTATGAAATTCCTGTTCAAAATTGTGTCTTCAAGTTGACTCCAATGATCATTTTAAATGTAATTTCGGGCTGATAATACATAGTTTTTATACATTATGAAGCATGTCGACTGACATGCTGACTTTCATCCTTATCTCAACTTATTCCACGTCATAGTTTTATGTACTGCAGCAACGGCTTTTCACTTTAAAGAATACGCATTTTGGAAAATTAATTTAGGAGCCATTTTTAGCTTTTGATTGAAAAAACCAATTATAAAAAGATCTTAGAGAAATAACGAATTGTATTTTTCATTTAACTTGAGAAAGTTTTTAGTTTATATCTACTTTTGTCTTGTCATTTCAAAAGTAGTTAACGGAAAACATTGCTAGGCAAAGACAATAATATGTATCGGTTCCTTAAATTGATTACAATTATAACCCCTGACTACAATCAGAATGCACCCACTTCACAAAATTTTTTACACCACCCAAAGGTTGACTGACTGAGAATGCCTTGGGCATTAAGCCCGCCGTTGTACATATATGCATGAAATTTTAAAATAAATAAAAAACAAATTAATATACATTTAATCATCCTTCTTTTTCGACGGGCTTTATTGCAGACAGTAAAAAAATGACTATGGTCTAATTTCCACCAGACCATAGATCATATATATGTGTGTTGTAGATATAATAAGCGTAGGCTGTCAACTCGCTAATGCGTACGATATGTCGACCACACGGGCATAGTTCAAGTGCAAATAATTAATCTTATCATTGTGCTTCTATAGAGTTACTTCACAAGAGTGTTCAACTAAAAAATGGAACACAAGATTCAATGATTTGACCGCCATCGTTTATTGAAAATCTGCAATTATTTGTCATAAACATGTTTGTTGAATCTGCGCAAATCGGTCTCCACAGAACAATCGATACGATTAATCGTTACATGTGTAGCAGGCATAGCTCCTCTAGCTGAAATCGCAGATTTATTGCGATCAACTTGCATGACTATCAAAGAAGTAATGTCATTCATGAATTTTTTTACTACAGCGCAGTATAACCAAAAAACCGTTGTTAAATATAAATGAATATTCAATTTGTGTTGTTATATTTTATAATTTCATTTAAAACATTGTTGATAGCTATTAATTTTAATATCCTTCACTGATTTTCGAGATTTAAATTAATCCAAGTATTAAATGTTGAATGTTGCCACTTTTTGCTATTGAATCTGTATTACATACATACATATTACCAACATCAATGTATTCGAAATATTTAATATCACCGAACATCAAAACTACAAAAAAAAATCAATTTTGAACTTTCTGCAATATTGAGTCATATTAAAATAACTACGTTTTTATAATTTCCTTTGATTTAAACGACATTGAGGAGGATTAAAACGCATTATAAACTACATGTTAAATATCAATGGCTCACATTATTTTTTTTTAAAAAGACAACTCCCTCATTAGGAATATACATTCCTGTGTCACGGGGATCTTTAGAAACATACATGAAACGGACACATTATCCGAAGTATATTTTTATTGCTATAATTAGTAATTGTATTAATTACTAGCTGACCCAGCAAACGTTGTTTTGCCATAAACTTAAGAAAAATAGGGATTGGTCACCCTTATCATTTAGGGCTGTGAAAAATAGATGTTAGCCCATTCTCAGATCTACTAGATATGCCCACGAAATTCCATAAAAATTGGTTCAGCTGTTCAGAGGAGTTGGTAACAAATACCGCGACACGAGAATTTTATATTTAAGATTACACATTTTATTTATTAAAATTCATATTTGAATTTTGGTTATTAAATGTTAGGTATGTATTTAAATTCAACTTATATTTATTAATTTGTTTTTAATTCTGTTTTTGTAATAATTGTTATTTCAGTGATTCCTTTTAACAATGACCTCAGCCTTTAGCAATGTTAATTTTTTCTGTAGGTGATTAACTATTGGTGATTAATGTAAATACATATTTAGGAAGATATCATTAAGTAAATGAAGTTGCGACCATTTTTCGTATAGAATCATTATATCAATTGGTCTCATAACTAAAGGCATCGATTTATTTTTTCATTTTATTTATTTATATACGTAACGGCGGTAGGCAAGGTGTCCAACGACCTGGTAAAGTTCGCAGGAAACCATTGGATGCGAGCAGCACAGGACCGGTTATTATGTACAAACTTGGGGGATGCCTATGTCCAGTAGTGAACGACTATTGATTACGGAATATTAAACAAATTAATATTAAAAATTAAAAAAATCCCTACTCAAGCACATAATCGAGTAATTATACGCCAAATATGCCTTGCTGGGCCGATATTTACCTACCATGGCTAAGAATCACCTCAAAGAAACTGGCTTTTAAATGAAAAAAAACCGCATTGAAGGCGGTCCAGCCGTTTGAGAGCTACGATGCAACAGACATACACACAGACATCAACGTCAAACTTATAACAAGTGGGGTGTTATAGAGTAACAAATTGGGATCTGTTTTGTGGTTTAAACCAACTCGTCTTGTCAAACCTCGTTTTTAAGGAGAGGGCTGCTAATTAATTTATCAATGAAGTAATTTAAATATGTAGACAAACATATCATTAGAAATGAATGCAATTATCAATGATAATGTGATTAGGAACTCCTAATGGTTGTCATGTCAATAAAGATAATGAATTGTCTCGAAACGATAATTAATTAGTTTTTTCCCTTGATTATGTTCACGGAAATACGTGTTTTTTAAGTGATTTACAGATATCATTACATGTCGGACTTTACACCAAGAAGAGGCTGGCTTTTCTTAAGACTCGCTATGGGAAGAAATGCCAAAACAAACCACAAAGGTGTATTTTTTTAGACCTATGCGATGCAGTATAAGATTTGGCAATTGTTGGCAATATAAGAAAAGATCAGTTAATACAGACGGCAAATGAGCCGCCCCGGCCATCGCACCACATCACAGTATTTTTCAGTATGGCCAAATCTTGAACTTTATCAATGTAATGTAAATAACGTAATGTAATGTAAATAAAACGAAGATACCTTGAAGTAGGTCAGTGCGATTGTTGACTTACTTCTGCCCTAGGGCGCCACTATCAACAAACAAGACTATGTAACAACATACATGTATGTATGTATGTAACAACAACACGGTTTAGGCGCGTGAACGTAGCAAACGTTACTTTCAAATTTTAATATAAGGTAAAAATGAATTTTTGTAAGTACATATATGTGTGTGTTATCGGGAAGAGGGAATTTTCTTTCCAAGAATCTGTTGATACAAAAAAATTACATATTTACATACAATATAGAAAGACGAACAGCATGTATACGATACACAAACATACGAAGAAACGTAGTAAATCAATCGACGACTGATATAAAATGTATGCATCATAATATTTCCACAATTTTTCATTTCTAATCTCCCTTTTGTAACCGCTTAGGATATTTCACAAGAAAGCCAATCTAATCTAAAACAATATCCATTCTGATAAATAAAAATGACGCCTTAAGCACGTGTACTTAACTTGGCGTAATACACCTATCTCAAGGTGAAATACATTATATTGACAGTGATGATTTGGCATTTTATAATAATACTTATATACACTTACGCCTACATGAAAATAGGAGTAAGCAGAGGTATATAATTACAAGCCCACGTTTTGTCATCTATAATTTTGGCTTTTGCTGCGGCTCCGTCCGCGTTTATGTAAGGTTTCGCGGTAAAAAGTAGCCTATGTCCTTCTTCAAGAGTCAACTTATCTACACGCCAAATTTTATTGAAATGGATGCTGTGGTTTAGCTGCAAAATCTCAACAGACACACAGACAGTCATTTATGAATTTATAAAATAATATCAAGTATGGAGTATGAATTAGTACTACTATTTATGAGAGAACAACGAACTGCAGTTTGTCGGGTAGCCTATTTCCTTCTTCGAGAGTATTTCGATGCCAAATATCATTGAAATCGGTACAGCGCTTTTACTTTAAAAGCGTACCAGACTGACTTTCTAGTACTTTTGAGTTTATAATATATTAGTTTATGCCCGCGGCTCCGCCCGCGTATATTTCGGTTATCGCGGCAAATAGAAAATCTGTTATTCTGATGTATCAGGTATATTACTGTAAAGTTTCGTCCAAATCCGTTGAGTAGTTTTTACGTGAAAGAGTAACAAACATCCATCCATACAAACTTTCGCGTTTACAATATTGATAGGATATTGTTTTAGTATGGATTAGGGGGAAAACTATTATACTAACATATAAAACTGGGATAATGATGATTTACGGTCTGTATAAAAATAATTATTTTAAATATAACGTAGGCATTATGAGGAACCATAACAGATCCATGTGGATAACATTGTAAAATGTGGTGATGTAATCTACCTTGTTGATAGCCGAGATTTGTTATAAACCTACATACAGACTCATTGGTGTTCAATATCCCAATAGAAGTAGGTAAAGGAAGTAGACTTATTGGTGTATGATATCATAATAAATAAATAAATATGTTGAGACATTTTAACACACAATACTATCTAGTCCCAAACCAAGCAGAGCTTGTACTATGGGTACTAGATAACTGATATTAATACTTATATACTTTTTTTGTAAATACATACGTATTATACATAGAAAACACCCAAACTCAGAAACAAATATTTGCAGATCATACAAACATTTGGTCCGACTCAGGAATCGAACCCGAGACCTCTTGCACAGCAGTCGCATTCGCTACCACTGCGCCACAGAGGCAGTCAAATAGTGAAAGTAGGCAAAGGTGTAATAAATAGTCATACTTTACTAACTATAATTTAGCCTAATTCACGTGCTAGTAGCTTAGTAGAAAAAAGAAAGTATGAAAAAAAGGACAAAACAAGCTCAAATTAAAAAAAAAAAAATTCCACTGTGCAAGCACTTGGTCGAGTAATCATACGCCACAAATACCTTACATGATTTTGGAAAATACTAGATTCTCCTACACTGCTGGACCGATATTGACCAAACATAGCAAAGCAATAAAGAAAAACGCATCGAAATCGGTCCATTAGTTCGAGAGCTACGATGCCACAGACACAAACATAAACTTATAACACACCTCTTTTTGCGTCGGGTGTTAAAAGGCATATTTAAATGAATTCGAGAGCGTTGTAGTTTAAGATGTCATGTTGTCACTCAAACTGATAGGAAACTAGGAACTGTAATAATATACTGTCTTTAGAAAGTTCCTGGAGTACGTTCTAGTCTAGGTTTTTTAATTAAAAAAAAGAGGCCCCAATAGGTATACATCTTGTGTCGCAGGGGACTTTGCAGATACACAAGACAGGACACAAAGAATTACCAGAGTCAAAACAACAATATGTGGATTGTTGTTGTGTGGACACAAATTGGTGTGTCTTGTGAAATTTGAACCAACAATATTCAGATCCAAGCAGTCATAATCAAAATAAGTACAGTGTACTCGTATTTACTTAAAGATATCTCTGTCATCGCTCCATTTTCAAATACTTTAAACTTTCACCGTACGCAACACATAGACAAATGAACTGTATATTTCTATGCATTTAACGAACTTTTTTTTTGTATATACATAAGATGTGAGCTACTTATCTGATAAATAATTTCTTGAGAATATTTAAGTTTATGCTGCAGTAAAATCAAAAAAAAAACCCAGGAATACTTAATCATTTAAAAACTGTCAACGTGTTCCGTAAATATACAGGTAGCATATATTCCCGATGACAAAACATCACAACTTTATGGTTACCTACTAAGATCAGTGGAGTAGACAAATCTAAACTCATCTTTATCTTTTACTTAGTCTCATTTTGTTTGTGGATTTGGTCTCTGAGAGATTATCACGTATAATACGTCATAAATATAGATATTTTTATAGAATTATCTCCTGTTACGCTGGAGTATATTTAAGTATTTTAATACAGGCCCTTATTTGTATATTTGTCTTCCTTCTCGCCTTATCTATGCACATTACAAACAGCTAGTAAAATCCCGAGAGACGTGACGTCTTAAACCAGGAAAAGAAAATCAATTGTATTTGTTTTGAATAATTAAACAATTATTTATTAAATTTTGATGTCAAAGCCAAAACGATATCCACGTTTTAAATTAATTTAATACAAAATCGTGTATGAGTTTATCTTTATCCACAAGAGTATAAAATTAATTTAATATAGGTCATCTCATCTTCCTAGTCTTTATTATTATTCCCAAGATTATTTGGGGTCGGCTACTACTTCAACCGGTATTACCAGAATCTCTTGACGCAGAGCGACTGGCATCGGACCTCCGCAACTCTGAGGGTGAACTGAATTCAAAGGTTGTAGTCAGTAGTTGTCAGTGTATTTGAGGGCTTAATAACGATTGCCATAGTTGCTCATGACAACCGGGACCGACGGCTTAACGTGCTCTCTGAGGGCCGGGCGGGAAAAACCGCCATCTTCCACACTCCTGTAAAACCAATGAATAATGTAGCCTATATAGCAGTAGGTTCTATCACTATAAGGTATTATTGTTCAATGTAGTGCCCTTTGTGCAAGGTGACAAATTGTCTCACATACAATTGACAATGAGTGCTATTAAGAATTTATTGTAAGGAAAACCCGAATTATAAGAAAGATATTGTGAGATATTGTAAGAAAGATCCGGAAGGTCGGACGGCTGCTGGGTTTTTCGAACCTGAGACTTATTGATCTGCTGTCGCTTATGCTAACCACTAGACCAACGAGGCAGTCAATCAATGTAATATAGGTAAAATAAATAAATGTTAATGTGTTAAGAAATACTTAATACTAAATCACGTCGAATAAAAACATAATTCAGTTCAAAATACGATTGTATTTCATTAATAATTAACAATACACGAGTATTTCTTGAACATCCTAAAATTATTAACCCCCGAGTTTCTTTTTCATTTGAAAGCCAGTTTCCCTGCGGCGGTTCTTAGCTATGTTTGGTTAATATCGGTCCAGCAGTGTAAGAGTATCACCACTTTTTCAAAATAATTTAAGGCATTTTTGGCGCATGATTAGTCTATTAAGTTCTTGCGTGGGGGTTTTTACACGACTGAGAAAGAAGGAGGATATGTTTTTCGAATGTATGTACATACATACATATGTACGCCCTTTGGCACGCCCTAGAGCTTAAACGGCTTGTCGTATTTTTATGTGAGTGGTGTCAATAGATTGTCTTAGTCTTGAGAGTGACACTGAGTGTAACAGGTGGGGACACATCAAAATAAAAATAATAGCATTAAGGGTTTTTGGTGCCAAAAAAGTTTTCGAAATACATCGAGTGTGGTATCAAAATAAAGAACACAACGGTTTATTTATGATAATTTTACTTGTTTGAAATTTTTTGATTTTAGCTTGTTTTCACGGATAATGATTGTTAAGTAACAAACAAAACTTTATATATACCTACCTACCAAAGGTGGACCAAGCCATCCGTCGGCGGTAGTTTGGAATATAAACGACACATTGAAATATATACCTTAAAGAGATTAACCTGGATTTTTTTTATACTAGGGCGCTCATAGCCCAATTGCACTTGGTGATTAGAAACAATCACCGAGGGTAAGCAACGACGGCGCGGTACTGAACCTGGATGGGTGACCGCTGGTGGCATGTTACTATGAGCGTCTCCGTGATTCGGAGGTCACGTTAAGCAGTCGGTCCCGGCCTTAAAAACATTCAACGGCTAGATTACCTCAACATATTGTTGCCAGTCCCCAAACCGCACTTGGCGTGGGGACGTATTGGCCTTAACCCTCTCCTGAGAGGAGACCCGAGCCCAGCAGTGGGACATTATGGGTTGTTGATGATGATGACTTATCTGAAATAGCGATTACATTTAAAACACTTGAACTAATAAAGTGAGTATGTCTCTAATCTTAAATTAATCTGTTATCACCTGTCTTTCTTCTATTATCACACCTATAATCACTATCATTATCCTCTTGTTATTGGGAAGTCTCGTGACAGAATAACCCTGGCGGCCATGCTCTCAAAACAAGATTAAGTTATTCAACATCTACCTACCCACCTTGACCTAAAACGGAGTATCTTACGTTAAAAGGCATTACCCGTAAGTACACATTTTAATGTGTTATTATATTTATTTTAGTACATGATTGCTCAAAACAAGAGAGTATAGAATTCATATACATATTGTTTAATTAGTTTTTTTTTTTTGTATATTTANACATCTACCTACCCACCTTGACCTAAAACGGAGTATCTTACGTTAAAAGGCATTACCCGTAAGTACACATTTTAATGTGTTATTATATTTATTTTAGTACATGATTGCTCAAAACAAGAGAGTATAGAATTCATATACATATTGTTTAATTAGTTTTTTTTTTTTTGTATATTTAAGCTGCCAAAATGACTCTGCCCTGCCTGATGGAAAGCATGAGCAGAATCCAAGAGTGGTGGTCACCATCCTCAATGCGAAAAAGAACAATGCAGCATGGTGACCCACACCATGGCGGCCTGGGGGGAAGGGGGATGGTGAGGGGGATAGGGGGCGTTGGATTGGGGTATGGGCCTCCGGTATCCTCACTCACTCGATGAAACACAGCGTAAGCGCTGTTTCACACCGGTTTTCTGTGAGGCCGTGGTATCACTCCGGTCGAGCCGGCCCATTCATGCCGAAGCTTGGCTCTCCCACGGTATACATTTTTCACCGTGTATGCTTTCTTTTACCTTATTCTAATGACTGAATAGCTTAGGATATACCTATAGAGGATTCATAGAACAAATCAATCATTTTAAATGACATTGTCATTAAATATCTAAAGAAAAAATGGCGCGTTTTTATTTTTTTGACAGCTCGGTTTTTTTAAAGTTGTTCTAGATTTATCTAACAAAAAGCAATATTTTGTTTTATAGATTTCTTTTAAATTAATGTTTTGCTTGATCTTTCAATTGAATTGTTAATATTAAAGTTAATTGTGGACGTCGACGAGTATGTAGGCAACCTATATGTTTAATATAGATACAAGTCACGTAAGTATTTTATAATAACCTTAGATAAACGCGTATAAATTAGGAATGAACGTACTTTCTCAATCTAGATGCCAGCAGTGATATTTTAATACCTTTTCTGGGACATAATACATAAACACATAATGGAAAACGTGAACAGGGCGAGTCTACATCCATTCGTTGTATTGATAGTATTGAAGTGTTGGTTGCATTGGTTATAATCGTGTCAGATGTCGGTGAAGCATTGCCGAATGTTGCATCAGTTTCGCCCAATATTAAGGCCAGAACTCAGTGATCTCTAACCAGCCCCGCTAGCCAAGTTGCAAGCGTTTATCTTTCTGCAATCGTTAACGCCTAAATTCTCGTGTGTCATTGGCTAGTTTTGAACAAAGTATTAGCCAAACACAAAAGAATTTAGGCATCAATGGTTGCAGAAAGAAAAACGCTTGCAACTTGGCCAAGTTGCAAGCGTTTTTCTTTCTGGCCAGCGGGGCTGCTATCAGTTACATTTCGTGTCTAACAATACAGCTTCAGAGATTTTAGGCTTCAATTGGCTTCCTATTGAAATTCCTCTTGTTTGTTGAATAGAAAACAGACTTCATCATAACAAAGACGGGATTATAATGGAGCTTTATTTATCGGAACTTGTGGAAGTACCGATAAACAGAAAATTTCTTATCTTCGCGAAGGTCGATCATTCGAATGATAGCGTATTCGAATTTCCTACCCTAGTACCTACAACAGTCACGAGTTGGGGGCGGCATAAAACTCACGGCTGGCAATTGTGGTAGATGACCTACCTAAAAACAGACAGAAAAAAATATTGCTCTCGAAAATGGTTACAATTACAATGAAGTTTTGTAAATCTTATATATAAAAGTCTCATGTCGCGGTTTTTGTTACCAAACTCCTTTGAAACGGCTGGGCCGATTTTTACGATATTTTGTGTACATACCGGCTAGGTCTGAGAATCGAACAACATTTATTTTACCCGGCAAACGTTGTTTTGCCATACACATTTTTTAAAAATTAACCAAAAGAAAAAAATAATTTACGGGTGGGGTCAGCCTTGTCATTTAGGGTTATTAAAAAATAGATGTTGGCCAATTCTCAGACCTACCCGATATGTACACAAAATTTCATAAAAATCGGTCCAGCCGCTTCGAAGGAGTTTAGTGATAAACACCGCGACACGAGAATTTTACATTTTAGATAAATGGTAATAGAATAAGAACGATAAGATACTATAGATATCCTTTACACCACTTATCAAACCTACGTGTAATAGTTATACGGAAATTCATGCAAAACAATTATTTGTTAATATATGACTCACAGACTGAATATACACAGACATTGTTCAATAACTTACCTGCTTGTCTAGTGGTTATTGATCTAGGCTGTTGAGATAGAATAGCTAATAGGATTGACTTTGATCCTAATTCAGGACTTACATTTATGATGAGCATTGCATTCTAGAATCAAATTCACTTGTACTTACTCCACTATTTTAATTAAGTTTACACCTGTCCGGTTTCGCCTTATAGCATTATCAAAGGTTATAGTAAGTTTGATTTTAGAATGTATTGCAACTAGTTCCATCAATCAGGTGCCGACAATCTAGAGTATAAATTATTTATGAGTACGACCATTCTCGAATGTATTGCAACAAGTTCCATCAGGTGCCGACAATTTTGAGTATAAATTATTTATGAGCACGACCATTCTAGAATGTATTGTAACATGTTCCATAAGAGCCGACAATCAAGACTATAAATTACTTATGAGCACGATCATTTATTCTGTGTATGAGTAAAATAACATTTTTCTTCACAATCATCAAGGTGGAAGTGCTTTCCTGATTTCAGCACTAACGGGCTGGTTCAACCGGGTACTACCCTCTCACAGAAGACCAACTTTCCAACAGCAATCATGCTGTCGTGTTTCGTTGGAGAGTGTGCAAGACCAGAGGCTCATTGATGCAGAAGCACACCAGGCCGCCAAATTGTAAGTCACCACCACCAAGTTGCTTGTCCTCCGCAACAATTATTACCACTGCTCTTGGATTCATCAGGAAGGGTAGATTACAGGCCGATATGTAAAAAAATATGATTGTATTTAGAAATATACAAGTATGCGTATCAAGAGTCTGGTTGTTAGTGCCTAGTTTGGGAATCGAATTGAATTTGTAATTTCTTGCCACGAAAACTATCCTAAATAAGTATTAAAACCCCATATACGGAAAATGCAAACACTACATCATGCCTAGACATCCTTGTACAGAGTCACGTAGTAAAAACAAGAGTGATTAACTCTTCGCGGTTCTTAGTCAAACAATAGGTACGTGTTAGGGTATTTCATTGCCCATTTATTTGATTGTTTTTCAAGTTAATTAAGGAAAGACATTGGTAGAAATTATCTACCTAATAACTGTTTAGTTTTACCATACCAATGTCTCTTTGAAAATGTTACAAAACAATCCAAATTCTTAGAAATATCAACTTTTTATGTGTAGACGTGAAATGAAGCAGCCTTTAATTCTCATAACATTTATGTACTCATAACATAAGTACAGTACTTACATATCGTTGTCTTTAATTCTGAGGGTCGTGACCCCTATTTGGAGCCATTTTACGAGTGATAGCTGCCATCTGTTCCTATCTTGAGCAGTGTGTAGGACAGTATGAATCGTAGTGAAGGACAAACTTGGTCGGCCCAGCGCAACGGGTCTTTTCCCAGTACACACGTAAATATGATACAATAATGTAGTTAAATTATGTAGGAACGCCTGCACACCAACTGTTTCACCGTGGAAGAGCCACGCTTCGGTATGTATAGGCCGGCTAAAGCAGTGATAACACAGCCTCACCTAAAACCGATGTGAAACAGAGCCTGAGTGTAAGGATACCGGAGGCCCATATTTCAACCCCTCCCTTTATTTCCCTCCCCATTCCCAAGGCCGACAATGCATTTGTAACGCCTCTGGTGTCCATGAGTAGCGGTAATCGTTTACCATCAGGCAATACGTATGCTCGTTTGCCACCTAGTCCTTGAAAAAAAAACATTAGGGTTGCCTATCTATTCATTATTGACGGTGATCTTGGCTTATGGAAGTATGACACACAGTAATTCAACATTGTCATATTTTTCACAATATAATTCTGTAACGACACCAGTTATTTGCGCTGAATTCAGAGTTGTTGAGTCACATTGAGATATCGTTAAGGAAAATGGAAGGTAGACGAAACAGACCCCCTAGCCAATCTTAGACAAAGTATTAGCAAATAACACACGAGAATTCATTCGTTAACGATTGCAGAAAGAAAAACGCTTGCAACTTGGCTAGGGGCGCAGGTATGGAATTGCTATGACCAACAAGCGATAGTTTGCTCTTTAAGGTATTGGAGTTTCTTGCCAGAAAGAGCAGATGCACATGGAATGGAACAAAAAGTGTAGTGGATGACAACACCGCATGTTCAAGTGAATGTAAAAAAGTTAGAAATCCAAGTATTGACTCATACATCAATGACGGCATATAAGTTATATCGCAAAGTATATAGGTATGTAATAAATACATCCCTGAAAAACACTAAGTGCCGATACCTTGAAAACAAAAACTACCAATATTTTATCGAGTTGTAAAATTATCGATACAACCAAAACGGCAAACATGAATCGGGGTTATAAATTATGTAGGATATTGATAGGAACAATCTACGAAATTATTCGCGTAAATGTAACAAATATTTTGTTTAATACAATTGACATTTAAACAGACAATAAAACACGTTTTCATTTAGTCACATAACTCCCAAAAAAAAACGCAAAAATAATTATCTATTTGTTATTGCAATATAATGGCAGATATGGTTAGTTTAAAAACACATATGGTTATAGCTAGGTACATAAATAAAAAAACAACCTTGTCAAACTCTTTGAACGATTTTGTTTTTATTTTAAGTTACTATGACTTTTATTTATATTAGACATACGGCACTGTTGTGCGTGTGTATGAGTAACAAAAATAATCATTTAAGTTGTATAATTCCGCTATTAAAGGGATTACGGTTGTTTATTGTATGATTTTATAATATTTAATATCAATACTTTTTCTTCGTTAGTCGTATTTAATCATAATTTTATTACATGATAAAATAGTAAATATGGTTATCACCCAATGCTTTACGTGACGGAATGGGTAGCAAAACCGAAGTCCATTGTTTTTTATCTAATTACACACATCAAGGCAGATTCACTGTTACCTTTGCCTAAACATTCATTCAAGTGTTGTCAACTTTTACCCGCCAAAATTTAATTATGCTTTCTTTTTTATTACTTTTTAACCCACGATGCAAAAAGAGGGTTGATAGAAGTTTGACGTCGATGTCTGTGTGTGCGTCTGTCTGTGGCATTGTAGTTCTCAAACAGATGGACCGATTTCGATGCGGTATTTTTCATTTGAAAGCCAGTTTCCGTGGTTATTAGATAAGTTTGATAAATGTCCTGCATTGAAAGAGTATCAGCTTTTTTCCAAAATTATGTAAGGTATTTTTGACGACACGATAATAAAACCAAAATGAAATAAAAAGGTGGTTATTACAAAGTTTCTAAACAGAAAAAGATTATGTCAAAATAAAACGTTGCGTCATCTAAAACACGCTGGCTACGTTACATGAGCAAGTAAATTGATTTTCAGAATATATAACGGTAGGTACACTTCGAAGCCTGTTTGAGTGACTTTTTAAGATGCAATGTAAACGCAAGCGATAAGCTATAATAAATCTATGTCCGTAAAAGGCGAAACTACAAATAAATAAGTAACTTATTAACATATTCAAGTTGTACGCGCTTGTATTCACCTACTGACGTGTTCGTTAGCATGCATGCCGTTAGACTAGCTTTGTGAACATACACAGAAATTTCTCCAACTAAATGTTAAGTGCACATTCGTAAAAACTTGGTGTATACGTGCGCTTCATGTCAAGAGCCACAAAAGTAACTTAAATGATACATGTACAATGACTTCTTTCAACGGCTTTTAAGTATGGCTCTGAAAACAGTGCTCTTGTTAGGCGGCTTTATACCCGATTGTTATAAATTTATGAGTTTCTTGCAACCACATGTTTTTTTTCTGGTCAAGGATTACGTATTAGATTATACTGTAATACAATTTGAATTAAAATGTATGTTAAGTGGTTAAAGTTTATAAATTCTCTAAGAAAGAAGGATTTGGCCTAGTATTCCACGCTGACAGAAATATTTGTGTATTGGTTCGGCAGGTTTCATGTTTTCCCTTTGCTCCCTAAAGTAGTTTTTCCCCCACCTCCACGGGATGAATACTGCCGTAGTTATCAGAAAGTCAAAGATTGCCATGTTTTTATTCCTTGTTTGAATGTAAGTGATACGAGCTTTTTCTTATCTAGGTTTCATAAGTGCACGCAAATTGGGAACGTAAAGAAAAAACTCGCGCGTTTTCTCATAACCCTCTTTTCTGACTAACTGCCCTCTCGATTACTACGGCATAATTGTGGTGGTGAATTAAGTATAAGGAGTGGCTCTCCTTATACTTAATCCACTACCACGCATATTTTTGATCACGTTTCGATAAATTCAGATAAGGTTTTATTTCTTATAACACTCGGTGACATAGCTTAGCATCTATTCAGTATTTGAAGGTAGCATTTTTTTTCTAATCTTATCTGTGACTAGCTTAAATCAACACATCAAAAGCCACCGTGATACATTATCTAATGCTTGTCATTTACAACTCTTGATTGCCTGTCTAAGCCAGATATAAAACTGTCGACATTGATATTTATATAGAACTCGTTTTTATAGATATATTCTCTATATGAAGATATACAAGACCTTCACATCTATGTGCTCATAGATAATAAACTCACGCTTAAATCCCTTCGAGGGCTGAGTAAATAGAAGCTCGTATTTTCAAACTATAGTTTAATTCATCCGACGACAGTCTGTTGACCACATCCATAGTAGAATATTATAAAATTCGAAAGTAGTTGTCTATCTTTTACGCTTTCACGGCTAAACTGCTGCACCGATTTCAATAAAATTTGACATAAGATACTTTGATTTTTGAGGAAGCAGTTGGGCTACTCTTTACCGCGAAACATTCACGTGGGCGGAGCCTGTAATTAATAATACTTGGGAAAATTTGTAAGCAGGTAGGCAAAGTGGGAAGGTAATGGTAGGCAAACGATAATACTCATACTGATAATTGGGAAATGTAAATCATAGTTTCAACAGGTTAGGTTACAAGTAATGCTAATTGACAATTGTCTTTTACCTAATGCCAAATGTATCTAGGTATCTATTATACAAAAAATTCTAGTTCATAGTTATCGAGTTCAAGGTCAACAACAAGCTTACGATAAACTCCTTACTATCTAACTAATTCTCGCGATTCCATTTTAAAACGTGTTTTGCTGACGCGCCTACGATTATGAAATCGTTTATTCTGAAATTAGGTTACTTGGACACTTTTGCAAGTTCAACTTTTTGAAGTAGATCAGTTCAGTCTTTCCTAATTGGACCAGCTCTAAGAAGAAAGGCCGAAAAACACTCAGGGATCACCGTCTCTTTTAACATTACTATAATATCAACGGGAGATGAGGATGATTGAAAAGAGTGAGACCTACGCAGACGACGTTGCGTGGGCCAGCTAATATACCTATATAATCATATTATGTATAACCAACGGTTTATAAATGTCTGAACACTTTCCCGCGTCTGTAGTCTACTTTAAGAGAAATTTACCATCTCTTAATTTTATATTCAAAAACCATAAAAAAGTTCATGTTAAAGCCTCCTTTCATCTTGTTTTTCATCTCCATCGATTTATAATGCGTGTTAACTGGTTTCAGAACATGTTATCGTATGCAAAAGAAACCGCTTACCTTTTGAAAGTTCAAAAACAAGTAATTGTTTTCATAACACATTAACATGTGAACCGTTCGTCGAGATTGCATTTGTATGAACCTAAGATTCAAATGCTTATAGCTCGTATAAATACATATGTAGTAGCAATAGGTCAATGACCTCAGGACTGCTTAACTAGGAAATTAATTTCTTGAAATTATTTGACAGAAAACGTCATTTATGCTGTTGAAAGTGAGAAAGACTATCTGAAACGTATTATAGGTAGGTGGTTTGTTTTTGTCTCATTTCTCGTGATGGTTTTTAGGTGGCAATCGACATCAACTATGTTATTTAGAACTGAAATAATACCATTTGAAAATGAAAACATTTTAATGAGAGGTGACGTCGGGCGTAACGTAACAATAATTAATAATAAGATATAGGCTAGGCTTAAGGCTAGCACTTACAATTGTCTTACCTTCTTCTTCTTTTGATGAGATGGCAACCAGCTAATTAGCTATTTCTGCTAATGTGAAGTATTCAAATAATTATTTTCACGGGAATTAACGCGATCACTTATTTAAAGGTATTACATTGTTCTGATTTGATTGACGTTTCGACCAGGTTGCACTGGCCGTGGCGTAAATTACCGTAAAAATAATTATTATATCCATGAAACGCGAAAGTTTAAAAGTAAGTATTCAAATCTGAAGTCTTCGAGTCTTCGTGAAATGAGTGATAAAAATGTAGTAAATGTGGATGAAATGAAATGGGGACCATCTTTTGAAAAAACAAAAAACGATCTCCACACTTGTTTATGGGTTATAGAAAAAAAAATGAATTGTTGTTTGATCTTTATGGTTAATAATAATAGTTCTATGCAATGAATGTGACGTCTGATTCATTCATAGATTAAAAGGAAATAACTTGAATGAATTGTAATTACGCTTAGTTAAAAAGACATTCCTGACGTTACTAATCACATGTTGCATGAAAAATAAGTAAAGTTTTATTTAATTTGTTTAACAGGTTAAGTGATCGGAATAATCACGATAATCACAGTTATTATTTAACCAATCACATTGAGTAACAAGTGTTGAATTTTTACATTAGATAAACTACGTCGTCTTTATTTATTTATTAGTTGAGCCCCGAGCTGTTGCTCACGGTTCTTGTTGTACCGCGGGTAACGCCGCGGGGCAAAGTTAATCTAACAAAAGTAGTCTAAATTACTTCTTATATTTATCATCAGTTATCTGACAGTGAAAATCGCGTCAACGCCGGTCCAGCCGTACCAGAGGTTAGCCGGAACAAACACACAAATAGATTACATTTTAAACATTGATTCTTTGAAATATACATTACTACTTTCGTATATACATTCATGTGCATGTTACAAAACGCTGTTAATTTGAAATTACAGGTATTTTTTTCTTTATGTGCCAGTTATATCTCAAATGAGGTGCAAAAACATTTTAAATATAGAAATTCATACCAAAATGTGCCTCGTAAGTTCTAAAATGACACTAGTGATTGTCACAGAGATCAAGCTTTATTTTACGGGCTTAAGTTTATATATGTACTTTGAATCTTCACTGGTCAATTATACGAAGTCCAGAGAGAATTGACCTATGTAGGCTTAATATGTAGGGTCTAAGTAATAAATGATTATAATAATAAAGATAGGATTGAAAATTGGATATATTTTTTCATTAATACTAATATAATATTGTGATGGGTAAAAAATGTTAAACTCGCGTCAGGACACGTGACCTGATCGAAAATTCGTAAGACGGATTGAGAGTATAGCATAAATTGACATGTTTGGGTACGATAGCACAATAAATGACTATCCTTAATCGTTCGATAAATAAAGTCACACACATTCCTTTAAGCAGAAAAAAATATTACACTCCTTTGTTTTGCCCATCGTGTAAAGGATGGGCTACATGTTGTAACATTGGTATTTGGTGACTAGTGGTGACGTAATCTACAACCGCTTGCTATTAGGCCGAATCAACATACTCCTTTGGCAATTAGTGGTTTAATTAAAAATGTAGTTACCATATCCGCGGGGAAGTGAATTAAATTTGCATAAAAAGATTTTCGCTAATTATCGGTAATAACAATAATCAATTAGTACATAATCATTTAAAATATTTGTTTAAACTGTGTTTTTTTTCTATTTATCTGAATAATTTTTATTTGTAAAACTTAAATGAAGATCTAACTTGGCTCTTCAGTTGAATGAAGTGAATGAAGTGAATTTTCCAAAAATGTGTATAAATTATCTATTGGGTTTCTTAGGTCAAACCGTGGTTAATAAAATAAATCTAAACTTGTGGAGTTAGTTTAAGTTTGAAGAATTTTAGTATACACGTCCTTTCTTAGGTCAGATCAATACCAAGATCGCAAATTGTCATCCCATCTACATAGAAATACTAAATACAGTTATATTTTGATACGACAATAGTAAAAAAATAGGTTGTTTACACAGTTTGTTACGAACGTTAATGAAAACATTTTTAGTTTTGTTTAGATGGTAAGCGATCAGACTCAGGTTCACCTAATGGAAAGTGATTATAGGTAGCCAATGTTACTTGCAAACAGGGTGACCACGGTCACGTATTTTCGAGGAAAAACTAGCAAGTCTTTTCTCCATAACAAGTACCTCTTATTATGGAGAAAGAAGTATCAAGTGTCACCACTCCATTTCATCCAATGAATGTCGTAAGAGGCGACAAAGGGAACATTCTACACAGGACGACATCACTGCAAAAAGAAGGAACCAGAGAACCAGGGCGGTATAGTAGAGTAAAACCTCCTTTCTAAAGAAAGGCTCAGACTTGTATTATTAATAGATGGCGGTATATAATGGGTTGGACTCCGGTAAACTTCCCACGTTGAGAAAGAACGAAATAAGAGCTTACTCCAATGGAGTCTACCCATAAAGAATAGCACTTGATTGGGACAAGATGGCGTTGTGTCAGATATCCGAAAAATATTGTTACATTAACACTTTGAAAAATCTGCAACAGGCTGGTAGGTATAAAATTGTGACAAACATCGTGAATGTCGGTCATAGTATTGTTTGTATTACCTTGTTTATGGTATTATTTTCTTTTAAAATTTCCTTATTTGAACGCGTGTTTAATTATACTAAGAATTAACATGTTCTGAGTAGGTTCTGGGTTTGAATAAAGAATAACTATATATTAAACAAGGCTCATTAGCAATTTTTTTAAGTTATTAATTATATTAATAAAACATTGCAAGAAATACTTTTTAGCAAAACAACTTTTAGCTATCGCTATATTTTTATTATAAAAATTAACATTACTTTTCTTTTTTAAATTAGAAACAGTTGGAAAGCTAAACCCGACTTTTTTTCAACCGCATAATAAAAAAGTGGTCATTAAAAGTCCCTAGATATTGTGAGTCGTCTGCAGTCGGTTGGAGTTTGACATACCACGTTACCGTTGACTCTGGTGATGTGAAGATCCGTGGCGGGGTTTCCGTTTATACTTATAATTCATTTGCTGAAAATCCCTTCGGATCTTCGGATCGGGGACTGAGCAGCCATGTATGTGGAAATTATACTAAAAAGCACCATGCGGCCGGTTTTAGGAGGCGCCTATTGACCCAATCATTATATGTTGCGGCCAGGATGCAAGTTTGCGACCAAGCCGCAGCAACTATCTGACGCCAGAAGTCTCCACTCTCTGCAGCTTACGGCCCTGTCGACGGCTGGTGTCGCCGCCGACGTCATCTACGCTTGGGGTTGGCCCTCTTCCAAGGAGGTTTTGGCCTAATGTATTATGTTAACCAGACAGGTCAGTATCGGGTTTGTTAAAGCCTAGTCACATCTCATGAAACTCACGGGATGAACAGGGGTTTACTTCAAGGAGAGAATATTAAGAAAAACCAAAAATAAATAATGCATATTACAATAACAACCCATAATGACCCACTGCTGGACGCAGGTGTCCTCTCAGGAGAAGGTTAGGGCCATAGCCCGATCCTGAGACGACGTCAAAGCGACTGCTTAATGTGACCTCCGAACCACGGAGACGCTCATGGTATCGTGCCATCAGCGGTCACTCATCTAGGCACTGACCGCGCCGTCGTTGCTTATCTACTTGCTACCTTAGGGCAACTGGACTATGAGCGCCTCTTATCAATGCATAATAGCTGAACAATAATCTATTGGAACTTATGTGACGTATACTCGTCAGATACTTGATTATGTCGGAAATGCCAGATAATATCACTGATAATATCCACATTGTCATTCATTACTTGTAACGCGGTCAACTAATTTGATCTTAACCCATTTCTCCGAAAAACTTCAATCAATATTTAGGTGGATTCTTATTGTTTTACGCATATTGACGAATATATTCGAATAGAGATGTGCTTTTAAGCAATATTTATCAGATATTCGGATAAAGACTTTTTGATCCTAAAGAAACGTTTAAAGAAGTCACTGGACCGAACTGGATGAAAAAAACGTAACACAGAGAAATGAAGAACGTTCAAGAAGGCCTAGAAGGCCATCACAATTGCCGAGAAAAGCTTAAGAAGAAGAACACTAAAGCCGGTTTTTAATCCAAATCCCAATTTCCTAAAAAGGTCAGCTGTCAGATCCCGAACTAAGCAGAGTCTTTTCAATAATAAACACATAGTTCATGAATATGCACATCAAAATGTCTGAACATAATTATTCCTTCGGGAGACCGGAGGTATTTGTTATGCTACAGCCACCCTTTCTCTGTGCTGTCAAATTTTGGAATTACTTTCTCTGGTTTTCAAAAAAGATTTAGTCCAACCCATTGCGCCCGAAACTTTCCTTATTTTTGAATGTCATTAAAAATTTTTCTTGGGTCTGCATTAACTATAAATACCATAAATTCTCTAACAAAAAGATACTCTCTATAGCGGTTTTTACAGTAATTTAATTCTTTTTTTTTTAAATAAGCCTGCCAAAGCGACTCTACTCTGCCTGATAGAAAGCATGAGCAGAACCTAGGACTGGTGAGCACCATTCTCATTGCAGACAATGCAACAATGCACGGTGACACATACTATGGCGGCCCATTGAGAAACTTCTGCATTATTGGGCCTCTGGTATTGCACTCACCAACGAAACAGGACAGCAAGCAAATAGGTTGGTTTTCTGTGAAAGGGGTAGAACCGTCCAGATCGAGCAGGCCACGGTGTGTGCTGAAATCAGCTTACTAGGTACCTTAAAAGACATACATTAATCTAATTGAGGTAATTCAAGCAGAATATTTAACAAATAAGTCTGGGTTTTATGGCATTTCTTACCAAGAATCGCTGAATGCAATTCATAAAGTAAAAAAATTTCGTCATCAATGAATGTGTAATGTAAACAACAAACTGGTGATTTATACTCAGTTCTTGGAGTTAAATACTTGTCATATATACCTTCTTGCACTCTTACCAGGTTTCACGTAAATAAGAAAAACCATTTCATTTTTAACACGTTTTACAAGCTTCCCTTGCTCGTTTGTTTGTAATTGACTTTTCTAACCGTGGCTTAAAAGTATCTTTTAACTATATTTATTTCACAATAATGATACTTTTATTTGCTCATTATTTTATTTCTATATTAAGAATTATATCTTTTATTATGAATTTAACTTGTCACTAAATTGAACTTTTTTTAGCTATATTTATTATTATGTTGTTGGTCCTTTCACGTATGTTAAATACTCTTTTTTGTTGCTGCTCGTTGTGATCGACTCCTTCTACTTCTAATTCTGAAGGCAAGGGACTCAAAGGGTGGCGTTGCACTTATAACTTTGGAGTTGCAAATTCTAGTATCCATGGGTAGCCTTACTATCTTACTATCAGGTGGCTCATCTGTTCGATTGCTCTTCACCTGCCTAAAATACAAATCTCATATGAGCAAGAGGACCGAGACTGGAGAGGTTTTAAAATACCAGGATCGTGTACTCATAATATATGTTTATTCAGTCGCTATCTACGGGTTAATCACTACAAATGACGACGGTCATCATCACCATCATCATCAGTCTATCGCAGTCCACTGCTGGACATAGCCCTCTCCAATTTTACGCCACTTAGTTAGATCCTCGGCTTCTCGCATCCAGTTCCTGCCAGCCGTCTTACGCAGATCATCACTCCACCAGGCCTGTGAACGTCCCACACTACGTTTGTAATGTAACGAGGGTAATTACCCCTATTTATCTCATGGGTGTCGTAAGAGGTAAGGTCGCAAACTTATATAGGACAATATCACTGTAAAGAGGAAAGAAAACTAGAAACAAAGTCAATACCCACCCAAAAGGCCAGTGTGGTAGGCCAAAATATCCTTTCTGAGAAGAGGCCTATGTATAGCAGTGGACTGTTAAAGGCCATTGATTTATTGATTGATGTACCTATTTAAGTAAAGGAATGATATACCCATGCTTCACCTTCCACCTTCAGAGTAAATTTTTATCTTCTTCTTCTTCTTTTGATGAGATGGCAGCCAGCTGGATCAGCTATTTCTCCCAATGGCAAGTATTTAAAGTTTTAAATTCTAAGTCTTCGAGTCTTCAAGTCCTTGTCTTAATGAAATAAATATATAACAAATGTGGATGACATGAAATGGGAATCGAATAGGAATGGGAATTGAAAATTTTTTTTTTCTCATTTAATGTTTTTTAAAAAGAAAATTATCGGCACCAACCAAAGATAAATGATATCATTTTTAATTACTATGAATCAAATACTTTTAAATCCAGAAGAAGTGTTGAAAAAAGTATCAATATATGTGTATCCCGGCCATATCATGTAAGTGGTCGCGGTGATGCCTACACTCAATTCGATGGGAATTTTCGAAGATGTGCAATAAAATGGTATTTCCCTATTTAAATTAATTTTGAATGACGTAATTATCTTTGTCACTAAGTATAAACTTAAATAAATATTAATTTATTTTATTATCAATAAATACAATGAATCATTTAAAATGACAATCCATGACAATAACTCAAGACTAGAAGTTTCTGTAGCTCGATGACCATTCTTTTCGTCATTAATTTTCTTTTATTTTTAAAGTAGTCGGATACCACGGCGAGCCAAAAGGAAGGGTAATAGTTTTGGCAGTCTATGTATGTTTGTATGTTCCACCGTAGCACCTAATCAACTGAACCGATTTTAATTAATGAAGTATTAATACATTCGTAATGATGGCCTATTTGTCATAGGCTATATCAATTTTAATTTAATTTAATACAAAAAAAATAATTTTCTTGACCTTTCTTTTTTTAATCCCGCCCTCTCTCCCACCACTGTTACTCCTGTACATCAGGAACAGCAGTGACCCACGAACACACCGAGTTATGATACTCGGTAAGCCCCAGAATAAAATAAACTGTCTTGGAACGAAAAGCCACGCAGAGAAATTAATCAGAAGAAAACTAGAGGACTTGGAAATATAATAAGTCCACTTTCCTCCTTAGCAAAGCAAAGCGGAAGTCAAAATTAAGTCTAAATAGGCAGACGCCTTTTTCAAACCAGGAAGCACTACGGATAAAATATTATGGGTCCTAAGTGAGCTATATTTGATTTCTATAGTATGTATGGAAGAATCGTCTATCGCACGGAAATTCACCGCAGTTGATCCAAGATTCCCATAGTATACTGCCCCAGGTGTCATTTGTAAGCTATTTAGCATTATGCTACGTTCTTTGTATCAAAGACTACATTCCCAGAGGATATGATAAGCCGACTGTTCACAGCTAGATTCAGGTGTTGAGCATTGACACAATGGTGAATCGACTAATTTAAATGAGTGTATTTTGCTCTTAAAATTACCGTGGTCTGTAAGCAATTGAGCCACACAGTGATCTACTTCGAGCCATGTTTTTGACAACCGTTCGCGAACAGATAGAAAGAACTGGTGCAGGTGGCCCCCTTAGATGATTCGTCCCATCGTTATTACCATTCATCCATAAGGTCGTTATTGACATTGGACTGCTGTTGAAATAATCTTATGACCTCATCGACCGACATCTTTTGACAGACAGACAGGTTTTGAGTGCAGATTAATAATAATATTACGAAAAATTAACGTGTCGCCGACAGAGCCTCGGACACCTAAGCGATAAAAAAAATCTGTTATCAATATTTTGATAACAGATTTTATGATGGTGGTCAAGCCGTAGTTTTGTAACAAATCAAGTATTTGTAAGGTCTGATAAAATTGACAGAATTATGTTGGACGTTCCTTTTGATTTAACGACCCTTTGGCGCGTTTCAGCATACATGGGCCGGCTCGATCGGAGTGATACCACGACCTCACAGAAAACTGGTGTGAAACAGCGCCTGTGCTGTGTTTCACCAAGTGAGTGAAGATACCGGCGGCCCATAATCCAACCCTTTCCCTCATCCTCCTCCCCGTCCCCCAAGGCCGGTAACGCACTTGTGACGCCTCTGGTGTTACGGGTGTCCATGGGCGGTGGTAATCGCTTACCATCAGGCGATACGTCTACTCGTTTCCCCCCATATTCCATAAAAAAATAAAAGTATAGACCATATATTATAATTTGGCCAGATTCGTTAGAAGCGCGGAAATCATTTTTAGGTCCTTTTGGTTGATAAAGGTACGCGGGGATTGTAGTAGCACGGATCTGAGCAAGCGATTGTAGCGTCGACTACACTTCGATTTTGTTTTTTTTGATTTGCTGCACAATGCGCGAACTCATCCCCACTACGCCGAATTCTCACCAGTTTACGTGCCGGCGCCTATAAGATATTTACACACGAAATGCAAATTGAGAAAGAATATTTGGAGTACATATAGTTACGAGAGTATGCTTTTTATCTTTTCGATTTACACGATGTTATGACTTGTAAATAATTTGAATATATAATTTTACATTTTCAAATTGAGAATCGTAGATTAAATAAGAAAGACTTCTATTTAAAGCGATTAAGCATTTAGTGCATTAACTTAATATTACAAAATAGCCTTTCGCAATTCACAAATGAAATGATAATTATTCAATTAACCGCTATTGAACAAAAGTCAAATGAAATAATAATTTCATCAATAAAGTAAGCACTTTATTATTGTGATTATCACGAGATAACCACATGATTATCAATACATGAAAAGTTTTTATTAATATATTGTAAATACTGACCTCGCCGTTGCATAGGTGTGGTCGACTTACGTGTATCGCTCGAAAGATATTTGAAAGTATTTTGATAATATTTTTAATAATTTTATTACTCTTAATCGTTATCGAATCATATTCGACAATTGCTCGATTCGAAGTTGAATAATCATGAAAGACACTTACTAGTTGCTATGAAAACAGCTACAAGTTTAAATATGAATGCCGTCCTACTGACTCGTATCGAAAAAAAAGCCTCTATTAGAAGTCACTATCTCAGACAGACAACAGCCGTATTTTTTTTATGATTTTGATTTTTTTTAGCTTACTGCAATCCCCTTTCACATCAACTAACTTTGTCAAATTTCACACTCCTCCGTTGCCATAATTTTCGTAAAAAGGGAGCACAACTCTTCCCCCAAAGTCCGGCAAAGTACTTTTGACGCCACCGGTGTTGCGGGTGTCCATAGACGGTGGTAATCGCTTACACGCAACATCTGCTCGTTTGACCTCTTATCCATAATAAAAAAGCTTTTGTTTCACGTATAAAACTAAAACACTGAACATGTAATAAATGTTACATACAAGAAAAAATGTTGCGATCTTTGCATCAACGCTCACCTCCACTTCGAATAAGCTTAATATATTTTTAATAATTTTATGTTAATGTATTAAACTAACGCACTATAATAGTTACAAATGTCACGTACATTAAAAAAAATGATTTTCTTTGAACAATATTTATGGCAACACTAAGTGTATGTAGGTATATACCTCACGAGTTTAATGTCCTATCATTGATCCTTTTGCACAGTTCTTGAAGTTTCTCAATTGATATGTAAGTGAAAGATACCTTATATCTCTTTAGAACAAAACTTTGTAACATACTAAATATTAGATCCAAGAAATCTAAGAAATAACTGGGCCTTCATCGGCCTAGAACTTTGAAAGAGTAGGTCAGAAGTACTAGAGTGCGTCTAATCAAACCTAATAACTATGTTGCACACTTGTTTTTGAAATACTTTATTTTAGAAGTACGCAACAATCATCATACTACACTAAAAGAAAACACTATCAGGATTAGATTATCTAGATTACTATCTTGAAGTGACTTCGAAACTAAACATCTGCACGAAGCCGACGCAACGCATGTCTCTCTGGTATCATTAAATTTCATCTTATCGATAGATCCTTTCGAAAGAGCGTTTATGGATATAACTTTCAAGGTTTCTCTTTTCAAATTTTCGTATGGTTTAAGGCAAAGGAAACCAGTGTGAAGACGGATTAACAATACAAACAGTGACTACACAGGACGAGCATTGCAAGGAGATGAAAAAAAAACTCAGTACTAGTACTACTATCCTATACTATCTGGCCCGAGTGTAAAATAGACGAAAACAAAAACCAAAACAATAACTTTCTAAGAGAGGCCTATGTCAACCGTTGATGATGGTCAATGGAAAGCAAAGTTGAGTTTCTGCATTCCAACTATCGTCACATTGCAAAAATGTTGCATCGGAAATGAGTCATATCTCCAAGAACCCAGCAAAAAAATTTTCGAGATTGAAGATTAAAGTAGGGCCAGCGGTTTCGACGTAAAAGGAGGACACAACTTTGTATCCGTGTTCTAGTCGTGACTTTTTTTTCATATGTAGATGTCGTTAGTACACGGCTTAGGAGTATTAAGTTATATGCAGATCGGAGTTCTATAATAAAATGGCCTATATATCCTAAGAACATCAAAGCCAGCTCGACGGAAGTAACACCATATATTTATATATTTCATTTAAATTTCAATTGAAATGAAACGCAACAAAATTTTCCTCATTAATGGTATCCAAATAGTTGAATCTTCAAGATTTCTTTACAAACTACTCACACTGCCACACATATGAGGAGTATGAGTGCAGAATTCTGTCATTTCTTGATATTTTATGCAACAATAATATCATACTCAGAACTAGTTAATCAGTAATCTAAATTTCCTTAAAAATATCAAGTAAATAAACTTTCATAGTAGATAAGGAAGTGAAGAATATGTGCAATCTAACAATATAATTGGTTAGATAGTAAATTACGACAAAATAAAATATCCTGCAGTAGTCAGGTCATTTTGATATCAATTCGATCGCGCCTTATTGACGAGTAACTCAAGATGGCGACCGTAGATAAACAATGTGTTTTATATTTAATGTTTGATAATTTATTGGTTGATAAATAATAATATGTGATTGTTAATAATAGATTATCACATTAAATAATACAATTGCATAATTTGCTAAAAACAAATAACTTATCAAAATATTAAAAGTTTTTATTGCTATTGAAGAAGAGCAAGCCCACAGGGCAAGCCTTTTGTAACGTGGTTTGACACCCTCGCTGCCACTGTCTGTAGACTAGAAAGCACAATACGGCGTAAATATCAAAAATTCGTAGGTATTTATATTAATGAACAATTTCTGGTCGAAACGCTAGGGTCTGTACTAGCTAAGCCACAGTTCGATGCTTCTCGTAACCAGAAGGCCGGCCTTTTTCTAGCACAGAGAATTAGCGTTTATTCAACGTGGTAACGATGTCAACCATATAAAGTTATTTGAAGCTCGTGCGTAAATATTTATATTTAATCAACTCCTCTAGTATTTCAGTTTCTTTAAGTATTTTACAGTTACAATATATAAGTATATATAGTTTTACAAATAAAACGTAAAAAATAGGGCTTTTTTTTTTAAATAAACGTTACGTGCAAAAAAAATGTTTTTACAAATACGTGGGTCTGCCATAGTGACTCTCCTCTCCCTGATGGAAAACATGAACAGAATCCAAGAGTGATGGTGATGAAGGTTTAGCGTATATACCAAGTATATAGTGACATATTTAATTATTGAATTTTTCATAGTAACTTCGAAAGCAGAATTTACATCTTACTCTGAACCTGATGATAAAGCCAGATACGTTGTTTTGGAATCCTTTTTTTGTTATTCGTGTTAACTAAAGTACAAAACATATTTCTATGTAAGATAGACTCAGCTTATGAGTCTAACTTACATTATATAAATAAACATTTTGCTGACATTTATTGATACGTATTTCCACTGCGTCAGTGATTCTCAAAATTAATTGAAATTTAATTCGTCTGTGTCGAAAGGAATGGTTCGCAAGCGCTAAAAAGAACTCGCTTAAACTTCTTAGAAGCTTATTTTACTGTTTTATAATATTATGAACATAAGTTTCTTAACAAATAAAATGCACGCATTAAAAAAATTTGTACACTGAAAATTTTGCATGCATTTTATTTGTCCGTTGTATGTGTGTGCCTTTTCCAAAAGTTTATACTTCGGATACAAAGACAAAAGATTTAATATTAGTTGCTCACAAGTGAACATCGTGCTTTTTTTGTGCGGATATCTCCCCGGATACCAACGATTGGTGGTTATGTCGGACTCGAACTAACTCAGAACCGCACACCGGGTCGGGTACTAGAAGCCGGGGAACCAGGTGCACCCACGAAAGGGAATCCCTGGATCCCCGGCGAAGTGAACATGACCGTAGCCAAATTGTCACCCTATAAACGTAAACGTTATTAGAAACTAACAAATGTATGGGAATTGTGTCATCTCAACGCTAAATCACGTGGTCAAAACAAAAATTTGCGAATAATACAAGAGAAAAGAGACGTTAGCGATTGTAGCAATGGTATGAATGAGAAATGCCTAAGGGGGCTGCTGAGTATTAATTGCTCAGCAGCTCCCTTAGTCAAAATGCAAGTGAACGTACTTATCTGAAATCAATGTAATTGATGTATTAGATCATCTCTGCTTATCAGGGTTTTAGATGTGGGCTAATAGTCGTTAGGCAGTAAAGGCGAAATTTCCAAGAAAAGGGGATGTCTGTAAGCTCGAAGTATGAAGTCTTTGGAAAATCCAAAACATTTCTCACATGTTTACCACTAAAGTCAATGAATAATAAGTTAAATAATCGTGGTTTTTCTTCTCTCACATAGCCACAAAAAGGTCAGTAGTAATTTTATATCAGAAAGTACCTACCTAATTATATTATGAAACCGCAATAACCTATCATACAAACACCACAAATTCTCAAGAGATATATTTTAATATGTGTAATTACGACTAGACGGGTAGCCTCGCAACCTGCGCCAGAGCAGACGGACCAGGGAGGGGTAAAACAGCGGTCGTGGCGAGGGGAGAGGAATGGGTAACACGGAACCCGTCAAACCTGCAGCCGAGCAGGAGATGCCGAGAGCCTCAATCTCTCTCGCGAAATGCCTTATTGCACACAAGGTCTCATAGAATATTGAACTATAACCTCTAAGTAAAAACACCTGGAATTCCTTGACATGTCAACAGTCTTAGATATTACCTTCTATTCGTTTTACAATCGCTTTCCAACAAAAAAAGTTTAAATATTTATTAAGCCCCGCTATTGCCGTTTGACATAAGGCTTGTATTGCTTTGCACTTTATGTCGGCAATTAACACGCTATTTGAAACATTATTACGACGTTGAGAAGGCTGAATTTAAAGTGTTTCGTTTTAGGTAATTTATGTCTTTTATAGTTGACAGTGGAGTAATGCACAAGACATGTTCGAGTGTGGTGATTCTAAGAATTGAAAAACGCTGTCTTTAGCGTGTTCGGTCTGTGTTACTTATTTTTGTATTGAGAAAATTAAGTTGTTCTGATTTGAATGCAATAAAAACTAGCTAGCATTAGTAAACGCGTGAGTTTTAATATTTCAGGTTTTCGATTTTATAATTGTCTGTTTTTTATCTTGTCAACTTTTATGTATAATTGTAGTAACGGACAAAATTTTGAATACACAAAAAGTTATGCAGGTGAGGCTAGGTCGCACCCGTCATTTTTTTGTTCGTAAGATGTTTTTTTTTGCTGTACACACTGTAAGATGTATATTAAAACGGTCAAGGAACCGAAATAAGAGATTAAATGATGAGATGAAATTAAGTAGGTTCGTGATTTGCACATTTTATACCTGTATTAAACTGGTTGTGTATTCAGAGCGTTGCTTTTGTGTAGTTTGGTTTTAAACTAATGCACTAGTAATAAAACAAGGCGATGACATTAAAATTTACGATATTATCGTTGATCTTATTAGGCAGGTGTGGTGTAACTAGTTTTGACTTGGTTCGTTAGATATTTATTATTACACACCTCTTTTGTCACAGAGAAAAAAAATGTGATTGATTATTATTATTTTTAAGATAAATGCATGTTTGTTAGTTTATCCTCATTTCATTTCACATTTTAGTTAGTATAGTATAAAATGTTTAAATAATAAAGTGAATTTACGAGAAAATGTAAAATTTTACAGTTTAAAAAAATGTGTCACTGGTTATAAATATATTCGTACCGTGATAATAAAAAAAATATGCATAATGTCTATGACTAACGACCGTTATGTATTTTGACTTTTTTTAATTTCAGTATCGAAAGCTTTTAGTCGAAACTTCACTAATCGACTTAACTCGTGTTCACGACTTCGTACGCGCATTGCATTTTTACGACCATGGTCCGGTCCCACGGGTCGTATTAAAAATGAGTACAAAAAATGGTCGACGAAAAAACCAGTATGGCCATCCATCCACGTCGTATTAGTAACAGGCCTTTTACTGTGTTGTTTGAATGTTTACTCTATACATGGCAACGACTTTGACTAAAAGACATTGGGAACCAGGTCACAATTACAAAATTCTTAGACAAGAAGGCCAATCTTTGTAAAAAAAATGCTGTAAACTAGCGAAATTTGTTCCGCCATATATTTTTTTCGTGCATTTTTTCGAAATTTCCGAGAACCTTTTTTTTGTTTATAGCAACACCTACCCATTGGTATTATTATATATATTGGTAATGTATAGTCGCAGACTCAGAAAACATAACACCAGCCGTTTTCATATAATTTTATTGTATGCAAACCTTGTCTTGACAATCACAGGTAAAAAAAAGAATTAACCGATTTGGTAGAGTCGATCGGAAGTTGGGCGCGTACATACATTTCGGTGATGCATTTTTATTTATATCGATATATTTTCAGTTTGTATTTTATAAATAGATTGTACTTAAAAGCGTGTAGGTATTTAAGCGTGGAATAATGTCCGAATTTGTGAAATGGAAATTGCAAAATGTAAACGTGCAGTTAGGTTAGAAAATGAAACTATTTTTGTTTTGAATACATGATTGCAATTTTTTTATAGTATTGATGGTGATGTATTAAGAACACAGTGTCGCCACCCCTCCTCATACCGTAGGTTTCGCAAGAGTCCAGTGAGGGAGCAAACAGGGCGGGACAACATCTCTGAAAGAGATTGAAAACGTCATACGTCTGCTTGTTTCCCCCCTATTCTTTCACTAACAGAAAGCGATACTATTCAGGAGAGACATAGGCCATATTTTGTTATGATAGAACAATAAATTCAGTTAAAATGATAGTATTTGTAAATCAAGTTGAAGAAAAGCGGGCGATTAACGACCGACGGAGTGGGCTCGGTTAACATAAGGTTAGTTTTAACATAAATGCAATTTATAACTACTGATTGCACTCGACTATACAAAGGATTTATAGATTTAAAATTTCAAGTAATATGACACGTAAATGGTTTTGTAACATTTATGTAGAAACACAGATTGTAATCAGACCTTTAGGCATCTGTTTTGCGCACAAAAAGTCTTTTATAAATATTTCGGATCCATTGTATTGTTTATTGCATTGTCTGCGTTCACAATGAGAATAGTGACCACTACCTGGATTCTGCTCATGCTTTCTATTTGGTAGAGTTGAGTCACTGGCAGGTTTTTACGAGTCTGCCAAAAAGCCGCCTTATAGATACAATTCACCAGTTAAAGCAAGATAATATGTTAGTATACATTTTTTTACACCAACAGTAGTATCCCAGTAGTAGATTTTTCTTTGGTCATTCTATTCTTATACCATTTAAATTCCAGGATTGGCATTTCGACTATGTACATGCACGCTCTTACCGTCGTCCCTTTTATCTACCATTTTGATTTAAGAACTAGATATACTTTTATGTTATACATTTAAGACTGATTAATAATAATTGAAACCGTTTTAGTTATTGTAAGAACTACTTTCGTTCAATTGTTTTTTTTTGGTGACTGTCTAGTTTGCATTTGCATTTCGATTAATGTTCTTTTTGACAACATTTCGACAGATTTAAACTTAGAATCTTAATGAAAGTAGCATTGGCTAAATGTATTAATTTCTACAAGCATTTATTTTTATTATTAATATAGTTTCATCAGTCCTAATGTTTTTCTGTAATAAAATCTTGCAAGTTAAATTTGATCCACTTCCCGATTTCCGATTGAGCTGAAAATTGAAATATTACTTTAGTTCTGATGACAATGCAATTATATATAATCGGTATTATTATTAACCTAAAATGGCCACCGTAACAAAATGGCGGCGTACATATTTCTGTACAACCCACCCATTTTAGGTATCAAATAATAGGGCTTAAAGTTTTTTTAGAAAAGCTTTTTAAATTTATCACTTGTTTTAATTGTTTTCTTGTTGAATTAGCCACTATTTCAGACAATAATTAAGCCAAAGTTACATTTTACAGTTTTTAATAATCATATTAAATGCAATGTATTTAAAACACCCGCATCTGTATAAGGAAAACTTTTCTTTATTGAAAAGGTATGCAAGTTTTAACCTGACTAAGTAATACTTGAGTACAATGGGGCATAAAATGTACATTGTGAAGTACCGTAGCTATGATTAATAAAGTTACGGGTACTGGTTGTGGTCACTTAGTCTATGGACCACCGGGCACGTACGACATTTTTAGGGTTGTCAGTAGAAAAAATACATATTTCAAAAGACTGTGCCGCTGGTATTCCACAGGTAGCACATTTCATTATCCTTGTAGATGTGGGTCTGAGATGTTTTGTTGATAAAAGCATATCTGTAGAATTCGCTTCCTCTCTCGAAGACTTCTCTCTCTTGCAGGGCATACCTACGTGCTCCCTAGAAGTCCAAGTCGTCATGGAATTTATATAGCTTTCAGACAGATCTGTTCACCATTAATCCCGGTATTAAATTGATGTCCACGGTATAAAGAGCGACGCAGAAATAGGCTTTCTTATAGAATAATATTATACAGTGTGAGTTAAAAGTTGTAATTGTGTGAAAGTAGAAATCAGACAAGTAAAGGAGTTTTTGAAGGAATTTATTTCTCAATGTTATGTTTGTTTTAAACTTGACTGTGCACAGATGGTGGTGTGTTTCGTTATTTGTACTTTCGTTGTGAGTATCTTTTTTGGCGTCTTTGTTAAGCACGTTCCTCAAATTATCCATCAAGCCGAAAAAAAACTTTTAGCAGCCGTTAAAATAGGCAACAAATATAATTGCATAGAAATCTTTGTTCTAACTTGTTTTAAAACCTGTTGGGAACTAAACTAGCATGACTTGTAAATTGAAATTCGATTAAAATATGGTATAGTATTTGATATTTTTGTGTTGGAATATTCCAGAAGAACAGACTAGAAAAATAATTTCGGCAAAGTCATCGCATCGTATCCGAAAAACTGTTCGCCTATTTACTAAAATTGTAGATCTAACTATAAGAAAGAAAAAGTAAATGAAAATTTATACAATACAGTTCGTATTCAAAAATATAAATTAAAAACCATTGTATTGGTTAGTAAACTGCTAATAAAAAAAAAAGAAATTGTTCTCGCTTTTAATACAACTACGGGAGATAGAGAACAATTTTTTGTGTGAAAGTAAAGATGTATTGTTGATATTGTAATAAAGACGGTGATAGCTATAGAGTTAGAAGCATTACAATATTTTTTTTCACGCCAAATTCACAAACAACATTTCAAATCTTACAATATAATACAAATGCCTGGCTGTTTCATTGTGTGTAAGAAGGTACTGGTACTGCCAAACCAGGCATAGCCTGTATCCCATAATTAGAACTTGGTGGTAAGCCATTAAGGTTAGGGTTGCAAAAACGTAAAAATGTATATATGTGTAGATGTGTTTTTTACGAGATTCCATATAAAAGGGGGACCTGTTCTGTCCAAAGCATCAGGTTTAGATTGAAGGTTTTCTTCGGTTTTTTCAACTTCATCAATTTTAGTAGTAACCCAAAAAAAAGAGCAAAACTAGAGAGAAAATAAACTTGGGTAAAATTAATAGACGTTCTAATGCTTGATAGTATAATAGGTGATAATCTTTCTAAGTTGCCTTTCATGTTAAACAACTTTTTTGTTAATAAAAATTATGGTTAAAAGGATTCGTACGAGAGTCAATATTTATTTTTACATTTATAAATACAATATGCACTCTCGACTCTCTCTATATGTTTGATGTAAAACATGGGCGTGGTGCGACTGTAGAGCAACTGCAAATCTAATTCCTCTAATGTGCCACATATCTCCTCTTCGTTTGTACTCAGGGTCTTCAGGGCTAAAACGCTGCACCGATTTCAATGAAATTTGGCATGGAGATACTTTGATTCTTAAAGAAGGACTGAGACTAGTCTTTACCGCGATATAGTCACAAGCAAAAGCTAGAAGGTAATAGTTTTTTTTATCGTTAAGTGCGATAATTTGATAATATAACGAATGAGCAGACTCATAACTAATTATGCTGGCTAGCAAGATGGCTAGGCTAAAATATTTATGTGCTAAGTTCACTGACACTTTACTAGACCGTCGTATGAAACTAAAATGGCCGATTAATACTGGTTTCTAGACTTAATTATGTATATTGCCTGACGAGAGGTTGTGAACTTCAATTACGTGAAGAACGTTGATCAATCATAACTTATTACTTTGTAAAACACACACCTTTATTTTTACCCGACTACGGTGAATCGAAACAGACGGGTAACAATTTTGGCAATCTATGTATGTTTGTATTTTCTACTGTAGCAACTTAATCCGTGTCAATAGATTCGTAATAATGACCCGGGTGACATAAGCTATTTTAAATCTATCAAGAGTTTTAACATAGTTGAGTTATAGTTTTTGTTTCAACTTCTTTCTTGTCAAACCGCGACTTTACAGTTGGATTGGTGGTTTAAGTGGTCGCAACACCGCTTCTTACTACGCCAAGTGTTGTGGATTCAAATCCTACACTTTGTGTGATCCAAAAATTGTTGTTCTAAGTCTGGATTTACATTGTGTCCGTTTCAAGTATTTTTGTAAAGTCCCCCGCGACACAGAAATGTATATTCCTAATGCGGGAGTAGTCTTTTCAAGAAAAAGAAACCATAATATTCCCTATTTATCCCGTGGGTGTCGTTAGAGTTCACTAAGCAACACACAACAGCATTGCAAAGAGAAGAAAATCTTGTAACAAACTCTGTACCAAATCGTCGGTCCAACGAGGTATACTAGACCGAAATCTTCGTTTCAATGAGAGGCCTACGCCTAGACGTAGACTAATAAAGGTTGTTAATGATGATGATGGTGGCCCGATAAAACAAATTCAAAGAGATGTTGCTTTGCTGTGCATCTTCTACCGCTTCTAATTAATTCTAGAATGTGGCGGTAGAATAATAAGAAAATTACTTGGTGTAAGTGTCAGCCCTAGCGCTTATACCCGGGGCTGTTTGGAGCCATAAAACGAAGTCAGTACTCGCCATTCATCGATCTTGTTGTCTGATATGTTATTTGCAGTACCTAAATGCTTACGTAGTTTTTACTTGTAATGAACACTGTTTTCAATGGAGGATAGTAACAGAGCAAATAGCTGAAGCTCAAACTTATAGTGCTATCCAGGCAGGCATTCTCCTTATGACTTCGAAAAACTGGTGTGAGGGTCACACCTTAGTTGTTTTTCGCCGACCAATTGAGGTTAGCTGTGATTCGTCGATCAGAATTCGGAGCAGGGAACGATATTTTAATAAACTGTATATTACTTGAATTTTTGAGGTTACAGGCTTTCATGGTCCTAAGTATTCACTTTATATATTTATTCTCAGAAAACATAGACCACAAACAACAATATACTGAATATAAAATCCTACCTACATGTTACGTAGGTGGAAATTTGTAAATAACTAATATTTTTGTTAGCAACGCAACTGGTATTAATTTTATTTTCATTTTCCTGGATTGCAATAAATAGGTAAAAGTAAAACTGCATTCGTTAGAAAAATCAATTGATTTTTAATGGGAGATACCAATGTTCAATATCACCTAATAAGTTATAAGGTTCCTTATTCGTTAACTTAACAAATTAACCCTATGATGATGGCCTATAAGCGCACAATATCCCTTTTCTATCATTGTCTATCTTTCTTATAGTGTAAGATTCTTGGTTGGCTTATGGCCTCCGCTACTCTCACTCAATCAATGAAACACAGCGCAATTGCTATTTCACACCGGTTCTCTATGAGGTCGTGGTATCACTCCGGTCGAGCGATAAGCGTGGTTCTCCCATGATTTAAAATTTTTTAAATTAAATATTCTATATATATAAACTGTTTGGTTAATTTTACACATTTAATAATGAAATTACGTTTAATATTGACAAAGTAATCACACAAATGTAGTACACTGACCTCCATGCCTACCTACCTAATTAGAAGTAGGTAGGTATATTTTATGTGTTATCATCAAATGGGTTTTATTTCGAGTTTAAGACATTAATAGATAAGGTTTATGACTCGTATCACTATCAAACATGTTAATAACACCATAAGATAGTTTTGTTCAAAAGCATATCTTTTATTAAAGCAATATTTGGCGAATATTCTTTAACTTCTTGTAGGCAACTAGAATTCCTTGTTAGGATTTTCGCAAAGAAATTTTGGTAAAGGTGAAATTGAATCCCTTAAAAATTTAAAGATGTAGAGGTTAAAGCTGCAAAGTGATACCACTAATAAGCATGATGGTTAATTTTGAATAATTGTTTTATGATGTACAGAAGTATCTCTTGTTGTGAAAAATTAAGTTTTAGTAGGAAAAAAATTGCGATTTAAATTTTAAGTTTGAAATTCACGAGTAGACGCTCGGTGGTATCATGGCGTCTATTTCTGTAAGACGCGACGTCACCATATGTCAACTAGTGTCAATTATAGCTCTTAAAATAGTAAAGTGATTGTCGATTATATCCGAACAAAGTGAACTTTATACATACGTGACGTAACTTGCTCCGATTTGTGTTCAACCTGACATGCGGATTGCTGTATTTTGTGGTATGGAGTTTATTTTCGTTAATTATCTATTAATTCTAAATATGAAATGAATATGATTGTTTACTCTATGAACCTCATTTATTCAGATAAATACATAAGTTTAGTGGTTCTTGGTTACAGTCATCATGCCTATTCACATAAACTCAGTGTTCGACAACTCTTAGATTCCTTTTCACCTAAATCGAAGCTCAAACCAAATATTCGCCCGATTCTGGACTCCTGTCCAACTACCCTGTCCAGTTGTCATGTCCAGATCAAGAAATATTGAGTGACCAATAGGAGTGGAAGGGATGAAGTAACAAGGCTGACAACATGAGTTAAGATAAAATTTGCTATGTATCTATAAAATGTGCCTATTGAAAGAATGGCTTTAGGAGACTAAATATGTTTATCTTCAAAGAAATGTGATCTACAATAATATACTCATGGTACATGAATAAACTGTCTGTCTGTACCAAGATAAGTAATTCCGAAGGACAAAATCCTGATTGACCTGAGAATGGCTCTGAGAACTCAAGCGCATTCCTGTCATTAAAGATAATGTCTCAATAGTTTCTGCTTCGTTGAGTGGAAGTTAGACTATCGTGTTTAAGCTGGAAACAGATTCAGTAGAGAAACTTATCACCGCAGTAAATATATCCAATATTAGCAATATTATTGGTAAATTCGACATTTATGAAGAACTTTTAGCTACATTTTATCATACAACTCCTCATGTTTTTATTTTCATAAGGATATCTAATCTAGAAACGTTAGCTTACATTTTGCTGACTATAAATTTAGCCCGTCTCATAAAGGCAAAAAACAACAACCCATAATGTCCCACTGCTGGGTTCGGGTCACCTCTCAGGAGAGGGTTAAGGCCATACGTCCCCACGCTGGCCAAGTGCGGGTTGGGGACTGGCAAGAATACGTTGTGGCTACGTAAATCTTGCCGTTGGATGTTTTTAGGCCGCCCGAAGGCCTCCAACTAAGCTTCACGACTGTTATCGTATGATAACAACCGGGACCGACTGCTTAACGTGACCTCCGAATCACGGAGACGCTCATGGTAACATGCCACCAGCGGTCACCCATCCAGGTACTGACCGCGCCATCGTTGCTTGCCCTCGATGATTGTTTCTAATCACCAAGTGCAACTGGGCTATGAGCGGCGAGCATAAAGGCGATTGCCGACAATAAATACTAGTGTAGGGAACAGAGGTGTATAAGATATTCACATTTTGACACCGACTATTTTAGTTCCTCTAATGCAACACCTCCTTTACAGCCTGGTACTCTTGGAATGAGATGGGAAATTTAGCAGTATATTGAAAGGGTGAGTAAGAAGGCAAGACCATGTTAGGGAAAGGTTATTGCTTATAAGAATGGGCTGATGACTTGTTCAAGTATGATTGTAAAGTACCGCACGATACAGTATATATTCCAATGTGGGAGTAGTCTTTAAAAAATAATAGTGAAATGTTAAGTGATATTAAGATGCTGGTGCATTGGTCAGCTTATTTTATTTTATTTATGATCCATTTTGAATATTAAAATCATTTATCTTGGCAACCTTATTTCGGAGTTTAGGTGTTTTCTAGGTATAATATGTGTGTTTTTACAAAAAAAGTATACAGTTGTCTAGTACCCTTAATACAAGCTCTGCTTTGTTTGAGACTAGATGGCGTTGTGTGTTAGATGTCCCAAATATTTATTAACTTATTTTATTTGTAATACCTATTTAGTAGTCTAAGAATGACTTCCATAAAATGCATTTTAAATAAACTCGTAAAGATTTAAATGCATGATGATACAGTTCACACGCTGTAATAGATTCTAAACATGTGGATCGAGAATTGTGATAGGTAAAATACGTGTAATACATATAAAACATTTTTTTACATAAACGTATTGAAGTATTAAAACGCTCATAATTCTTGGTTATATTTCCAAAGTTACATTTTGACCGTGTAATTATTTTAGACGTTGTTTTTTTTATTTATTTAATAGGGGACAAACGAGCAGAAGTATAGCCTGATGTTAAGCGATTACCACCGTTTTGGACACCAGCAACACCAGAGGCGTCACAAAGGCGTTGCCGGCCTTTTAAAGTGTGCGTCTTTCATTTTCCAGTGTGTGTTTCAAACATTCATGAATTAGGAAACCGGAATATTATTTATATCTGTATATATACACTATGGTAATTTTATAACAAGAAAGTTCATGTGTATAAGACATTGCAAACTTGTGCAGCTGAGTCAAATTGCAAGTATAATAAAAATATTTTAACAAATAACGTCTATTTGTGAACAAAATACAGGAAAGTCTTTTCCTCAGTACCTCATATGGTCTAAACTCGTATCTCACATTTAGCTTTTGAATCCATGGAACAGTGATCTTACTTTAAACAAATATAAAAATTATATGACATATATACACAAAATACAGTAATATATTGACATTCCAGCCCGACCACTGGCACTCAACACTGTCTCAATTTGGCGCGGAATTAACGGATTGTCACTTGTGTAACCATAGACAACGGGTCAAATGTAACGGGAGCCATTGATACGGACAAAGACAACACGCATAAGGCCTTCGGTGATTGTTAAGTCACTCATTAGTTATAATTTGGAGAGACAGCCGTATCGTAATTGTTTCAAATGAAGCTGTTTACGTTTGCCTATTACTACGTTCAGTTCAGATTACTAGGTACGTCTTGATACTACGATTATGTGTTTTCGTAAATGATAAATTCCGTAATATAAAGTCAAGAGTAGTAATAATGTAATGTCATTATTGACTCATGGAACGCAGTTTTTATAGTTAAAGTAACTATCAAGGCAACGGAAGTCTTAATTATAAGCTGTCATCAGTGCACTCCCACTCATGCCTAAAACTAGCGATTATCGTAACTGGCAATGTTAGTTCGACTACTGTTAATGTTAAATCTGTTTGGAAAAAATAAATGTCAGGAGACAAGAATGGAGAGAGGAATTCTAAGGGCCCCATGATGGCAGCCAAGGGGGGACCATATATTACTGCTTCTTGGCCTAGATGTAAAAAAAGCACGCGATTAAGTATACTGATGACTCCTGGCAGCAATGTAGCTGTGCATTATGTGATCAATTTGGAAAATATTGAGTAAAAGTCAAGATGAGAATTAGCAACTTTGTAAATTTGATGGTATCATTTCAGACGCAAAATTTGGCAGTAGTAGTTGCATTTAGTGCAAAGCTGTTAATTTGAAATTGCAAACAGACTTTTCAATTTTATTTATTTGTATAGATGTAAATGCAACAAGTTTACTCTTAGAGTTATTATCCTATTGAATATTCAGTGTTATAAATACGATCCTGTTACAAGACGCGCAGGAGTGGAAGCGCAAGGCCGAAGCAATTGCGCTGCTTCCCGCGGGACGCTCGTGCAATTGTCGAGTAACGTTACATGACCACTTGACTACTTAGCTATACACTAATGCATATGCATGGTAGTTTATATGCATATCTTTGTTGGCTATGGGAGACTGACTGCAAATTGGAGTATGCCTACCTATTTTCATAGTCTTCTTTAAACATTGATATATTACCGGTAGATGTAGTAATATTTTAGGATTTTTTCGGTTTACGACGTGAGGGAAAAAGATTTACATAAAAAAATAAGCTCGCCTGTTTGTATGTTTCGTACGTTTAACTTACAACATTTCCGTGGAAGAGCCACGTTTCGGCAAGAAAGGGCCGGCTTGACCGGAGTTATACCACGGCCTCATAGAAAACCGGTGTGAAACAGTGCTTGCGCGCATTACCCCAACACTTTCCCCCATCTTCCTCCCCATCCCCAAAGGCCGGTTACGCACTTGTGATGCCTCTGGTGTTGCGGATGTCCATGGGCGGCGGTAAATTACCATCAGGCGATACGTCTGCTCGTTTGCCAACTATTCCATATAAAAAAATATTGCATTACTATCAGGGAAAGAGCATAGAAGCGATAAAATTAACGAGGATAAGAAATAAATAAGAAATCATTGAAGAGCCATTTCTTAAACAAACTTTCAGCCGTCAGCAACGTGATATATTTTGTTTTGTTTTTCAAAAGATAATTTCTACACTCAGAATATTTATGTTTGGTCTGCTAGTTTGCCTGCGCCCTGTGGTACGATTGACTGACGGTTTGAAGAAAAGATAGAGAGAGAGAGGTAATAGAGCCACGCTGATTTCAGTACGAACGGGTCGGCTTGACCGGGGTGGTACTACCTCGCGCCGAAACCAACATAATGAATGACAGAATTCGTGCTGTCGTGTTTCGTTGGTGAGTGCGAGACTGGCAACCCATTGATGCAAAAGCATCACTAGGTCAACATGGTGTGGGTCACCATACTACATTGTTGCATTGTCTGTATTCGCAATGAGTATGGTGACCACCACTTTAGGATTCTTCTTCTTCTTTTCATCAGGAAGAATCGAGGCAATTTGGCAGGCCCATACATAAAAAATCAAAAAATGGCTGATAGAGTATGGATGGGGACTGACTAAGACCGGGATGGTTGGCGATCCTTGGAGGAGACCTTGTTCATAAAAAAGCATCAACAAGTGTGAGGGCGAATGTAGGTCTCTTATGAGTCTTCTTGAATCTTCGGTAACAGAAATTGTGATAGTGATATTATAAATATTACTATTCTCACTTAAATCTTTGACCTTTTGACTGCTGAATGTTGTTTTCTATGACACTAAGATTCATTTAAGATATAATATCGATAAGTTGCACAATAAAAGTCTCCTCAAAGTATTTTGGTAGTTTACGTAACGATGTTTGGTTTTACCAGAAACAATCATTTTAATAACAAAGTATAAATGTATAATCAGTATTATATAATAACGGATAATATCAAAATAATCTTAGTACAATTGTCTTATACAAGATAATGTTACGAATCACTCCCCTTTATTTTTATTTTTTACTCATTAAAAGTAACTTTTCCGACTTTTGTGTAACTATCTATGTATGTCAATGTGTTCACTATTTCATAAAACTACATTAGAAAACATGCAAGAGTCACATTTGAAGAAAAATAGCTGTCTAAAAACATTTGCAAGATTTTTTTTCTTGTCTAGGATATTTTGCACACGAAGTTTGAGTTAGGTTTGGTTTAAAGCGTCAGTATTACGTCCTTTCTGGTCAACCCCCAAACACATAATTATTGTTTTGTCTACGAGTATATGAATTTATGAAATATCAATTCAGACATACTTATTTTAAAATTAAATATGTATTTTTATGCAGTCTCCGATTGTCCTCTTAATTGACCATGGTAATGTGTATTATTTCGACCTGAATTCAGATCTTCTCAACAAACTAGATCGACCTCTCAATAACTGCATGCGATTCGTTTTTAATCTTCGTAACTATGACCACGTGTCTGTTTTACATTTCTAATTACAATGGCTCCCAATTCACCAACGCCGCAATTTGCGAGCACTGGTGTCTCTTTTTTCTTTCCTCAACTCTCCATCGTTACCTGAATACCTTGCACCTCACCTCTGTTTCTTATGGTCCAACCACGCCCGAAATCTTCGTTCCACAAAAAACGTGCTTCTTCAATGCCTCTCTCACAACTCCGACTTTATATATTCTTCCTTCTATATGCTGTCTGTTCTTCTTTGGAACGCGCTCCCCACCGAAATCAGGATGTCTACAAACCGTCTTTCGTTTAAATTGAAAGCACGTGATCTTCTTTGGAATGTATTGGCAGCACAAACACAACCTTAACATCTGTGTACCATATACCTATGTATAGTATTAAATTATATGTATATATGTTAAGTTCATATGTATTGTGTATCTATTAATATAGTATATATTTAATAATTTTATGCATATCATTTATATTTAATGCAGGTTTATTTCTTACTTACAAAATTCAATCTCTTTGTACGTACATCCTATTTCTACAAAACCTGAAGATCGATTGGCAGAGAATGCCTCAAGACATTAAGTCCGCTTTGTACAACATGTGCATTAAGTGTTATATTAAATAAATAGATGAATATTTTTAATCTATCGATATAAAAATTGAAATGCCGGAATGTATACAATTCCGGTAGACTTTCACATTTATTCATTTATTTATGTGTTAGTTATTTTCAGGATAAAAGAAAACCATGTGAAACGGAGGAGGGCTTAAATACTACACTAGTTTTTCGGAAACTATGAAAATATTTACGCAAATAAAATATGGCGAAACGAAGTTCGACGTTCTAGCAAGTACTTTTTAAAATAGTATTGGAAGTACGTGATGTATAGATGCTAAATAATATTTCAACTTGCTCAGGTGTTGATATAATTAGAAATCAGTCGTTGATTGGTGAAATATGAACCAGACCCCATATAAGTTGCGAACACCTGCGATTGCAATTCCATAACTGACTGAATGATAGCGACGCCTTCTATACAATTAAAATATAATTTTATATAAAATAGGCTTGTCTGTTTGTATTTTTACTACGCTTAACGTACAATAACTGCAGTATGTAGAGAAACCCTTTATAGAAAAGAACCTATCCTCTGAAGACGGTCATTAGAAGTTCGAACCTCGTAAAAAATATTTCATCAATCTGCTCTTAATCTTAGACTTGTTATATGGTTTTCTCGTAGTAAAGTGTTAAATATCCAACGTTAACAGTTACGAGATAATATCGTATTGTAATTGATAATTGAATCGATAATGCAGATTACCGATTCAATTGGTGGTAATAGTAACATGTTACTGAGACTAGCAGTAGTCTCAATAACATGTTACAATGAAAACATGTTTAATGACAGCAAAACAGACTGAACTTTGATTACGAGAATTGGCCTGCTAGCCTTTGTTGGACTAAGGTTATGTCAATTTAAATGAATTCGATCGAAGCCGTAGAAATAAGCTAGTATACCTGTATATAGAAAGGGTTTTAAAAGAAACAATTCTTTATAGAAAAAAAAAAATCCCGAAGTTTAGGAACAAAGTCTTTTAGACCTTTTCAGACCTGACAAAATCGCCATTGAAATAAACGACGTTGCGATCAAAAGTAGTATATCATAAAGACAGAGTGACGTGTCGTAAGGCAGGTAGCTTTTATAACATAAATGCATGAGTCACCAGGTTTTGGTCAGGTAAACGGCTTGTTTTTTTTGTCCTTTTGTACCAAAAGGACGACAGGCCTGACTATTGGCTTGGGGTGAATAGAGATAAATGAATATGAAGCCAGAAGGTAGAAATTTAAATAAGAAAAGATTTTTTTCATAATATAGCTGTTTTGATAATAATACCTAAATTATTTGACAGTGCTTTTAATGTTAAGTGTAAAATAAAATAAACGTTAAAACGTCAAAAATTAAAAATTACCGATTTGACAATAGTGACTTGAAGTTAGAATTCATTGTTTTGACGTTTATTCAAGACATGAAAGTTTGAATATCGTATTCTTTAAATAAAGTAGTAAGTATTTTTAAAATAAAGTAACTCCGAAGCCGGTTCCATTTTCAAATTGTGAGCAAATTTACTAATAGCTATATAAGTGTTTTATTTATACGGGGTGGTAAAAGTAAAGCTTATTTGAGTATTGCCAAAAAAGTATACACATTTACCCAACCTTTTTTATATGTCAGAAATTTAATTACGATTACGAAAACAGTACTGCCACAGTACCCGATCTAGAATCAAACATTCATGATATTATTCTTCTCGCTAGTTAAAACATCTCTAAATAAATAAGTAATAACATCACACCATTACTATGATTGAGCCGCGTTACAGATCAATTGGATTTTTCAAACTCCGGGTCCATTATCTCATCCCAAGACATTAGTGTTATTGCTCCTCGGGCTCTATCAAAACTGAACTCTCGGCAAGACATGTATTGATGTGATCGACACCAATCATCACTATTATGCGTAAATGTAGTAGTCTAAACTACTTTCCTAACGGTGTTCTTCTATCCCGTTCCATCTTACAAAGAATGATATTCGTGTCTCTTTCTTGCGTAGGTGTAACCCAAATACTTGGTTGTGTGAGATACGACAGGTAACTCAGAAGTTGCATTTTGAACAAAGTTGCTGTCTCAATTTTATTATACATACATAAATTTTTACTCGCGGCTTTACTCTCGTATCTGTCGAGAAGCCTATGTCCTTCCTCAAGAATCAAAGTATGCTTTGATTCATGTTTGCATTTCGGACCTCAACTAATTTACCATTAATTACTTAGATACTTAACATGGTAACCAAGGTTGATTTAGACAGCAAGGAGTTTGCGAGAAACATTTGGTACATCTTTTGCTTCTATTTTTTATGGAATGGGTAGCAAACGAGCAGATTTATCGCCAAATGGTAAGCGATTACCGCCGTCCATGGACACCCGTTTGTGGGATGGTTTTCTGTGAAGACGTGGTAACACTCAGGTCGAGCCGGCCCATTCATGCTGAAGCGTGACTCTCCCACTCTATTGTACAGTTTTAGTAATTACATGTTGTTAGCTGTATAATTTTATAGTTGAGATATGAGTTCAAGTAATGAAAGCACTTAATCGTTTTCAAACAAAAGTTGAGTAATCGAAGATAAACACAGATTTATTCCTGGTTTGATGTAACTGATGTTTTAGAAAACAACGGTAAAAAACATATTTGTACATTGCAAAGGTAACCTTTGACTCTTATTTGAAAGTACGGATACACTAGACTGAAAAACTAAATGATTAGTTGATAATCGTTATTTATATAAATACTCGTATTTATATTTTTTTGTATGTCTTACACGTTTTTGGACATACTTCCGAGTCCAGCAGGTCATAAAATATATGTTTAGAAGTATATAGGTGGATAGGTCGATGTTTAAATTTGTTTATTAACTAAGTTCGCACGAAATGTACAATAGTGATCTTAATGCCAAAGGTTTTGTCAACCAGCCTAGCGTTAGGTTATGCGGTGTAGTATAAGTTTATATGGTTCCCACCAAGAAAATAGGGGCCCAAGCTGCAACTGCAAGTGGAGCACCTGCCAGTCGATGGACGAGATTCTGGCAAACAAAACATATCGATTAACGTCAATAGGCATTTAAATTGGGACCAGAACACTGGAGAAAAATAGACGTTTAATATACTGTGGCGACTTCCACATACAGTGCAACAACATAAAGTGTATGACAGCGCCATCTACCGAAGAAACATTAACTACGGAGCAACGAAGATAACTAAGAAACTACCAATCCTAAAATCACGCAAAGGAAGTTCTCGCGCCGATTAACATATATAGTTGGCCCGCCAGGCATGATCACCTCGCCTGGTCAGAGGATCCTCCCTTTGTGTTGGAGGAACATGTGGCCCGTTCCTCCACAATAGTTTAAAATTATGTACTCGTATATAAAAACTCACATAGTTAAAGAAGTACAACCAACAAAATTGCAGCTTAGTGTGTCCGCAGACTTAATATACATTGTATCAAATATAGTCGTGAATACAAAGATTAAGGACATTCGGCTGGGCGGGCCTCGCGGTAATCCAGAGATTAACTGGATAAATGATTACGTAAGTACGTTTGCTATCATGAACTTGAGGAAATATTACAGCAGATGTGATAATATGTTGACGTATCACTGATTCACTTCACCGAGCCTTTAGAATTACATAAGCACTTCCTATTACTCAGCGCAGTATGGATCAGTCCTTATCTATACTATTATTACTTATTACTATTACTTTACTTATTTCTTTTGTTTAAATGCACTAATCTTAGAAACGAATTGTTCGAGTTAAAACATTATTTTAGTCTTGAATAGCTTATTAATCACTATAAGAAGACGAAGACTTATAATAGCACTCTTCTACTTGAGTATCAAAGAAATATGGTGGAGTGAAAAAAATAATTCTCTTGAACCCGACTGCGAAAGAAGGAGGGTTATGTTTTTCGAGTGTATGTACGTACATTACTTTGGTACGCCCTAGAGCCTAAACGGGTTGTCGTATTTTTATGTGAGTAGCGTCAATAGATTCGTCTTAGTCGTGACAGTGACACTGGGTGTAATAAAATTAAAAAAGGAAATTATTAAAAAAGAAATCTGAATTTAATAAAAACGGTAGATATAGACGCAGTTAGATATTTTTTTAAATAATTTTACTTTTTAGAGATTAACACGGAGTTTGCTTTTAAAATGAAATTATGTATTAACGACGCACAAACAACAAACAATGTAAAATACTTGTCAGTAGTACCGTTGATTTTTTTGAAGTTAATACTTTTATTGAACAATCAAAAGACAAATTGAAAACGAATTAATCAGAACGGTTTCGAAACAAAAATATATATTCATGCATTTAGGCCCGAAAATGCAGGAGCATCTCAACAGGCCTCTATATTGGTCCCCATGCTGCATTGTTACATTGTCTTCATTCGTAATAAGTATAGTGACCACCACCCTTGGATTCTCTTCATGCATTCATAAAAAATCTACGTAAGTAAGCAAATCAAAGTTAGGCGACATTTCTTTTTCTTTATTATCTTGTGATCTTTTTCTTTTATGGCCAGTCTTCTGCCTATTTTAAATAATATTTATATTTATGTAATGAAGCTCTGAATCCGAATGCTCGGAGTCTCTGCGTAATCGAATCTGGAATGAGAAGATCCGCAGACGAATCAAGGTCACCGACATTGCACGTGGAACTGCCAGCCTGAAGTAGCAGTGGTCGGGGTATATTGGTCACAGACAAGATGGCCGTTGGGGCAAAGAGTTCTGGAGTAACCACGTATTTTAAAACAGAGCGTGGTATCCTACAAGGTGGTCCGGTGGGCCTGGTGAGGGTCGCAGGAAGCCGCTGGATACAGACAGCACAGGACCGATTGTTATAGGGAGCCTTTGTGCAGGCCCATGTTCAGCAGTGGGCTTCTTTTGGCTGAAATGAGGATGATGAATGTAGTTCTGTAGGTTAAATAGATAATAGTTAGCTATATATATAAAAGAGGTAGGTAACTGACTAACATACCCAAAGATCAACGCACAGCCCAAACTGCTGAACACAGAATCCTGAAATTTTGCACTAAGAAAGGAATTTTACAGTGGGTAAAATAGGAGATGAAAATATTTGCCTCTGCGTCAGCGAAGCCGCGGGGTGAAGCTAGTAAAAAATGTTTATGTGTGAATCGAATTTAAAATATTCGACCTGGTGACAAATAATCAGGTGATACAATTAACTACTATGTCATTACATTGTACACTTCGCAATGCACTTATGGAAATGGTAACAAAGTTCGAGACAATTCCAGATATTTTCTTATCAAAACAATATGACGTAATGTCGCCAATTAAAAATAAATATATTTTTATTAATTACCGCTTACGCATATATTCTACATTAACGATCACTCGTAAAGGTTAAAGTATGTTACATAATCTTTCTCAATTAATAACATATCAAATGAAACAACAAATATTATAAAATGAACATTATTCGAGATCGATTTATCTAAATAAAGGAACAAATAACGTGTTAATTTATGGCTTAGTAAGGAAGTTTTTGACATTTCCCTGTACTATAAATATACATGTATTACTTGTATACACCTTCCTCTTGAATCACCTTATTCATTGCTGAAATTACATTAAAATCCTTTGAGTAGTTTAAGAGAAGCGAACAGACAGTCGACTTAATTTTGCAGGTACTATATAAAGAAGTTGTACTAAACCAACCGATTTTATACTACTAACCAAACAAATAAACTATTCAATTTTATAATCTTAATATAATAATAGATTGAATGAATTACAATCCCAATTTGACTTCTATATGGTTAGTAGACAGTTATTTAAAAAAAACTTATTGAATTATTTTCTGATTAACCTTCTGTTTTATCTATATTGTGACAAGGGTCACTAAAAAAAGGTGGGAAGGTATTTTGATAAGGGCCTTAATTGTGTATTCTCGGTGATGATGAACAGTTTGTGCTTCAATAGGTTGTTAGTGGGTTCGACGCCGAGGAATGCACGCTTTGTGACCAGTAGTGGGATATGTTTTCTCATACATATTTATGTGATGGGGGTAACGATCTCATACATAAAGTGAACTTATCTAAATATTGTAAAATATGAGGAAAGGGTCAATGCGTAATATCTTATTTATTACTGGTTTTGCTAATAATTTTGACAGCACGGTTGGCCCACTGATCGCCACGCCTCTTTCTATTGCGCCAAGTGTTGTGGGTTCAAATCTCACATGGGACAACACTTTGTGTGATCCACAAATTGTTGTTCTGAGCCTGGGTGTTCTTTGTGTTCGTTTCGTGTTTGTTTTTAAAGTTACCCGTGACACAGCGCGTGTATGTTGTCTTTTATTTTTGAAAAGTAAAGGTTACGGTATTTTTTTATGAATTTTGCGGAAATTTACAGAAATACACTTAACATATATAGATATATAGAAGTGGCAACAATACGTCATAAACCAATCTCCACAGATAGGAGCAAAATATTTAGAAAAAGCCCATAATAAAGTCCGTTTAAAAAATAATACCTGAATGCATGTGTCCATTATCGCGGCAATTCTTTAAACTGATATGATATGATGATAAACAGTGGGAGAGCCACGCTTCGGCATGCATGGGCTGGCTCGATCGGAGTGATACCACGGCCTCACAGAAAACCGGTGTTAAACAGCGCCTGCGCTGTGTTTCACCGAGTGAGTGAGGATGCCGGAGGCCCGTAATCCCCCTCATCCTCCACCCCATCCCTCAAGGCCAACGACGCACTTGTGACGCCTCTAGTGTTGCGTTTGTCATTGCTTACCATCAGGCGGTACGTCTGCTTGTTTTCCCCATATTCCATAAAAAAATCTTTTTAAGCGTGAAACGGTGTAGGTTACCACAATAAATAAGAGAAAATCGCATCGAAATCGGTTAAGCCACTTCTAGTAGTTTTAAGTTCTGTTACCTTAAAAAAGGCCCTCTTTATTCGTGATTGTTCAATATCAATGCAGATGTACACCACTTACAGTTTATTATATGAATAGATATTGGCAATGTCTCTGATGCTTAGTTAAGTAAGATAAGTGTGCTTACCAACCTTTGGGTGTTCTCTCCTAGAATCAAGAAGAGAAGGATTGAACTCGGGTCACACGGGCCATTATGTCGTCGTCTATTGACATCTCATTCATTAAAATCGGTTCGGTAGTTTAGCCTCTACGGTTAAACATACATACATATACTGCCTAAACTGTTACCTTTTTTGCCCGTACTCGGGTTATAATTTGCTATCTATACTAAAATGATAAAGAGGAAAGATTTGATTGTTTGCATTGAATAGGCCCCGAAACTACTGAATCGATTTGAAAAAGCCTTTCACCATTAGAAAGCTAAATCATCCTCGAGTATGTATGCATAAGATATATTACATTTCCTTGTTTTTTATGGTATAGGAGGCAAACGAGCAGACGTATCTCCTGATGGTAAGCGATTACCGCCGCCCATGGATACCCGCAACACCAGAGGCGTCACAAGTGCGTTGCCGACCTTTTAAGTAGGAGTAAACTCTTTTCTTGAAGGTTTTAAGGTCGTATTGGTCCGGGAACACCGCAGGCGATAAATCATTCCATAGTTTTGTTGTGCGAGGCAGAAAGTTCCTTGAAAAGCGCACAGTTGTGGTCTGCCAACCAAAAAAAATTGGGATCCTGGGATGGTCAAGTGTTCCAAGCTTGGAAAATTTGCTAAGAGCGTATTAAGATTTATAATATTTAAATTTTTGGTTAAGTACCAATATTAACGCGTGCGAAGCCGGGGCCCACTGCTAGTCTATAATGATTGTAATCATTATTTAAATGTTATTTTAAAGTGGAAACACGTGTAGGAATGATAGATATAGGGAAACCCGCGTGCCGATACCCCACCTGAGTTTGTGACAGAGCGGTATGTCTGGAACCTGGAATCTCCAGCAGTAAGCGGGATCTGGGAACAGCTACTACTATGTCATCCGCACCTCTCTTAGTGTCTGCTAATTGAGACCTTCTTTCTTCAAAAAAATCGTTCCAGTTAACTCTCTTAAATTATAAAACCACCGCAATGGTAAGAAAGCTTATTTGCGGTGCTGACTGATAGACTAAAACAGTTTAACAAAGACGGCTCGTTGGACCAAGGTGTTGTGTAACCTTAGAAGTTAAAAACCTTCATTTTAGATCAATCAAACTAAAATACCAAAGTATTCGCATCATTTTAGTAATCACCAGGATTACCACATCTAGATAGGCATGAAAGACAGGTTAAGCCACTATTGACACTGATATATTGGTTTGTTTTTCAATCTCTGTTCTAATCATGAAGTTATATAATCTCGTTTATTAGATGAAAATTCTATTAATTTGCAGAGTTTCGACTTCAGGATTCCTCAGTGAAAGCCCAGTCGATTCAGTCGTTCTGGAGATTAGCCACAACAAACAGAAAAACAGAATAAACTAAGAAAAAAATAGATATAAGTACCGTATAGACTTTCTCACGTGTTTAGTGAAAAGCTGTTAATTTAAAATTACAGAAAAACACTTACTTTATTGATTTGTAAAGATTTAATTGGAAACACACCTGGTTGCAATTAAGAATTTGCGTATATGTTATATACAGAGCTATTAAATCTGTCATGTGTTGCCAGTAAATATATTAAAGTTATTATGTAAATCAAAATTAATTAAAATTTAAAAATAGAGAACCTAAAAACGCGCAACCTTCTCATATAATACATATAAACTATATAATCTTATAAAAAAGCTTAGCTAGTGATATTTGCAGACGCTTAGCAACAGCACGGATGAATAAGGTCAAGACGAAAGGTGAATAAACAGGTTCCTCTCTGGCTAACGTTACCAGTTGCATTCCAGACAGATTCCCGTACTGATTTAGCATTTTATGTGGACACCGGATTATTGGAGAGATTTCATAGAAAGTACGAAAATGTTCCAGTTAAAAACCGCCATAATTTAAGCTTTAATATTGTAATTCTAATGTTGCTTTTTCGAGACTAAATTGCTGTACCGATTTCAATAAAATTTGGCATTTGGAAACCTTGATTCTTGAGGAAGGGCTAAAGTTCATCTTTACTGTGACAACCGACAGACAAGCGATTGGAACCGTTGGTAAAAGCTAGTTAATAATAAATTAAAAGAAATATCTTTATTTGATATCAGTCACTGGTTCTGTTTTTAAAATTATAAATAAGTGACCTATGCTTAACACCAAATTGGTTTTATATAAAAAAATAGTTTTTAGGGTTCCGTAGCTCAGGTCTCGGAACCCTTATAGTTTCGTCATATTCGTCCGTTCATCCGTCGATGACTTACCTTTCAAACGGTTAAAGTTACGAAGAAGAAAGTTTATGCGGGTACGTGTATTTACCACGTCGACAAAGTGCAAAAATAATATTACGTATTATTTTTTTTGTGGTACCTTTCCTAACGTAAATAAGGAATGTTTTTTTCTTGCGTCTACCCCATAAAGTGAGGTATTATTAAATAGGTCTTTTAAAATATTGAGAGGTTGCTTGGGCGATTTTCTGATTTAGGTATTTGCTTGTGGGATATTCAACTTTAAAATGCTTTTTTTTAAATAGCTCTTCACCTCCCCTCTATAATCACTAAGTTCCTCAAATTCATCAACTGCATCAATTAGACCTAGTGGTTTATGTGATGAACTTTGTAGGAAAACTATAACGGTTTAAATACTTTTGTTAGTTCAGTAAAACAGACTTCAATATCTGTGATCTACTAATAAAGATTCGCTTTTGGAAAGCTTCGTTGCAAAGATGAAAATAACGAATTAATAAGTAATCACTATTCATACTAATAAATACTAACTCCACCTTCTACATCCACGTGCCTTTAAGGGTAACTACGGACCCTATTTTTTTGGGTTGACACGCACTTGGCCGAATTTTTTATTCTGCCGCTAGGACCTAGATATACTCGTTTGTCATCTAGTCGTATGTTTAAGTTATGATAATAAACACGGTTCGTTTGTCAGACTAGTACTTCAAAATGGCTAAACCGAATCGAGTCAATATTTATCGTAAAGATAAATATCTTAAGAACACGTATTGCAGTAATAATGTCACTAAGAGGTTTAACAGTTTCATTTATACTTACAGATATTTTTACATATTGTATAATTAATTCGTTTCCGCTGTCGGTTCGCTTAGATTTTAATTTATTTATAGGAAAGAAAATCCGAGAATTTCAATGACTTCTGTGTGTAGCCCGAGCTGGGGCTAAATGAACGACAAAAAAATCTTATCGTCTTAACACCCAATAGTAATATTATACTACGTTACAGCCAAGACGAGAGATTCGTAGATTTTATCAGACAATTTAAAAAAATTATACCTATCACTACATTATCGTCTTTCCCAAAACTTCTTATGACCTCATCTGAAACTTGATCCAACCCGATCCTCGAATCACTTCTTTTTAATTTTTTCTTTGATATGTTACTATTATTGTGACATATTTGCTTTTATTACCCGACTGTGAAAGAAGGAGGATTATGTTTTTCGAGTGTATATATGTATATTTCTTTGCTACGCCCTAGAGCCTAAACAGCTCGTTGTATTTTTATGTGAGTGGTGTCAATAGATTCGTCTTAGCCGTGAGAGTGACACTAGTGTACCCAGAGTCACTCTCAACAACAAAATTAAAAATAAACAAAAAAAAAAAAAATTAAACGCAGCCGCGTATTTTCAAAATAATTTTACTTGTTTTTGAATAATCCATTACTTGTGATTTTAAGTCATTTAAAACGGAAGGCGCCAAGTAGATTCTTTATAGGTAATTCAAGAAAAAAATAAACAAGAAAAAGTTTAAAAAGCTATAACCATAGTACGTAAAAACTTTTGATCACATTTAAATAGCCTAGTGTAGCCGTAATATTACAACGACTATATTGATGTCTCAATCATCAAAATCAGTTCAGTAGTTTAAGCGCTACAGTTTTTTTGTTTGTATGCCACAAACAAACAAAAAACTAATAAAAATATTATGCATTCTTTTGTCTTCGCCCTAGTCGGGTATGAAAGAAATTGAATGAAGCTATTTAGATATCTATCTTATAATTTTAAAATTGTGCTTATTATAAGATACTAGCTAACCAGTGCAACTTTGTCAGTGTTTCTGAAATGGAATAAATTTCCCCCTTTTTGTTATATTTTTCATCGATGCTCGGCTCCTATTGGTGTGAGCGTGATAATATATAGCCTATAGCATTCCTCGATAACTGGGCTATCAAATACTAAAAGAATTAGCGAAATTGGTCTAGCGTTTCACGGGTGATGGCTTGACCAAGGTACATAGGGATTCTTTTATAAACAGATCAAAGCCAGCTTGGAAGGTGAAGTTAGAACTGATGAATTTCTCCGTACAAATGCGGTGTATAAGAAACAGGTATTAGCAATATCAAGCAATTTGTTTGTATAAACAATCGAAGATATTGTGTTGAGCAAGTATAAACTATAGAATGCGTTGAGCAATTAATTGGAATGCGCTATTAAACACAGATATTAATCATGAATAAACAGCGTTAATTGTTAACTCTTTATCGCTATAAGTGGTATATTTATCATTGTCCCACTTCTTAAACAGAATTCATTTAGAAATTAATATAACTTTATGGGTAAAGATTTAATTCCATCAATATTGTAGGCGAAGAGATGGATTATAGTTCCGAATAAGACATAGGCTACCTGCACGATAAATGTAAAAATATTGTCAAAACATTTTTAAACACCGAGGTTAAAGTTGTAACTATCTTTGGGCCAAGTTATGTAAGCTTGCTGTCATACGTTAGCCCATGTACTCGTCTAAACTAATAAGTATCCATCTATACAAATAAATAAAGTTGAAGTGTATCTTTGTAATTTCAAATTAACAGTTTTTCACTCAATGCGAATGAAAGTATATACGACGTTAACAATAAATCAATCAATCAACAACCCATAGTGTCCCACTGCTGGGCTCGGGTCTCCTCTCAGGAGAGGGTTAAGGCGATACGTCCCCACGCTGGCCAAGTGCGGGTTGGGGACTGGCAAGAATACGTCGTGGCTACGTAAATCTTGGCGTTGGATGTTTTTAAGCCGCCCGAAGGCCTCCAACTAAGCTTCACGTCTGTTATCGTATGATAACAACCGGGACCGACTGCTTAACGTGACCTCCGAATCACGGAGACGCTCATGGTAACATGCCACCCATCCAGGTACTGACCGCGCCGTCGTGATTGATTGTTTCTAATCATCGAGTGCAACTGGGCTATGAGCGCCTCGTTAACAATAAAGAAACAATTTAAAATGTTTTTTCTTTGTCTGTCTGTTTGTTTGTTCTGGCTAATCACTTTCACTAACTTTCACTAATAGGTAGCTGATGATATGAGTGTGACAACTTCCACATGCAACGCAACAACAGAAATACACTTCAGCGCCATCTACCGAAGATACGTTGAACTACGGAGTGACGAAGGAAACTAAATATTCAACTACCAATACTAAATCGCGCTATAGTAGTTCTCGCGCTGATAAGCATGTATACAACATCCCAATGACAACCGTTGGGCAGTAGCCCACCAGGCATGATCAACTCGCCTGGTCGGAGGATCCTCCTATTGTGTTTGTGGAATGTGTTCCCGTTCCTTCGACTCAAAATGAGTTACTTGGGCGACTTTTTAATTTCACCCCGTGGCGCTACTCGCGTTTGCTGTCGTACCCCAGGTAAAACCGCGGGGTTGATTTTAATATAACAATTTTGATTTAACAGTCACAGAACGATAATTAACAAAAAATGATTTTTTTGCAGATGGTAACTTTAAGGTAGTCGGACTGAAGTTAACTATAAGTAGTTTGAAATGAAATGAAAGAACGAGCAACAGATGACAATCGTCACTCATGGAGACTTAGCAAAAGTGAGACTTCTCACAGAATCAAGACGAGAGGCAATTTAGGCTCCGGCAATCTCACTCCAACGATTTGATAAAAATGGTTGTCAGCAGATGGATGCGGACTGCCTAAGACCGTGATGGTTGGCGCTCTTTGGAGGAGGCCTTTCGGCAGCAGTGGACGGCAGTAGATTATAGTAGGATATCACTCAAACGCTCCAAGCAACGGAAGAAAAGCTGTCGGAGGTCGTGTCTTCTTTATTCCAGTTAACACGTGACTCTTGTAATAGAGTACTAGTAGTAATGAACATGAAACACAAATTGGCAGTCATGAGGACTGCCGATGGAAGTGAAAACTTACAAGTTAGAAATGTAAAATTAATGTGTAAAATTAGAAATTTCATAATTTTTAAAATAAAATTATCAACATCAAATATAAGCACGTTGGAGACGCGAACCCATAAGATTTTGCCTACCAAAAAGTGCTCAACGCGGCTAAAGACGTTTGCCACTTCCGAAAAAACAATGGTATATAAGTATGGCCTTAACCCTCTCCTGAGAGGAGACCCGAGCCCAGCAGTGGGACATTATGGCTTGTTGATGATGAAAAAAAACAATAATTTATATGTCTAAGTCAAAAATAAAAGAAGATTGTCAATGTTTTTTTAGCAATGTAACTCTTTAAACGTCTTACAACTACGTGCCCTAACTAATAAGTCCAATTCATGAATACATTCGTGCCAAATGTACAGCAATTTTACCTCATTAAAGTGACCGCTTGACTTGTAAATTAAGGGCTACGTTATTTTATAAAATAACAGCTATCTTTTATTGTATCTAAGATATTGGTTCAATATACGTGCAAAAACATCGACTACCCATAATGCAAGTTCACTACCAGACATAGGCCTCTCCTTCAAAATGTTTATTTATACATATTAACTAAGGAGGTTCATTCATTTATAGTCAGTTTTAGACAATTAAAATTCTGTTTCTCTTCATAAACTAGAAGTACATACTGATAACTGGACCGTATTCTTATGAATATATATTAATTTATTTGAAAAATGACAATATATGACATTTTGGGTGAAAACCTTTACATAAAAAAAACATTTTAAAAATGTTTGCTAATTTATGTTTTTTTATGATCTGTGGGCAACGGCAGCCGGTATTGGTCCTTGTATGCACGAATTTAAATATAAAATCTATACGTATAATGTGTGTAACTGTGTATACATGTTTGTTGAAGTGTGCGTGTGTTTGTTACATGTGTGTGTGAGAGTCACAGGTCAAATGGCGCTCTTGAGAATTAGTCGTTGGTCGCGTGACTTACCTTGTAATTTATATTGAGTTACTAAGTAACTTTTAATGGCTGACGTATGTTTTAATTAGTAAAAGTATCATTTCAGTTAAATAAGTGTATTTTTTTATGTATGGCCTTGCCAAAATGACTGTACTCTGCCTGATGCAAAGCATAAGCAGCATACAAGAGTGTGGGTCACCATACTCATTGGGAATGCAGAAAAAACGGAACCCTTTCAGGATCACTTTATTATCCGTCTGTCTGTCTGTCAAGACCCGTTTTCTCAGGAACACGTGGAGGTATCAAGCTGAAATTCACATAAAATACTCACGTGTCCTGTCCGTTAGAACTGTGAAGAAATCAAACTTTTAAGCTAACGCAATCTAAAAAATAAAGCTGTTCATGCTTTAAATTTTCGATACTTGAATCCAAACCTACAGGCTACTCACGACCCGTGAACTCAAAATCTTGAAATTTGATACGAAGCACGTCTTATAGCACAGATAAAAAAATATTGCTAAAAGCATAATTTTTTTGTTAAATTTTATAATAAGCCGTTTATGCTGTAAATTTTCAACACTAGCAAAGGAATCAAAACATACAGAACATTTGTCACTTTTTCATTCCCGTGGGGCAAGTGACACCAGTATTAAAGTACCAAAAGTCCCATTGCTGTCAGCACCGTGGGACTAGTGGGAGAGACCCGAATATTTCTATTAGGGGAGTTGTCTATAGACAAGGGAAAAAACAGTACCTAACGCAAGCGGAAGTAGTTACATATAAATCGTGAATATATGTTATGTCACAATTATTTAATCGACATTCTTTCTCATTGCGCAACACACCTGTCAGCTAAATGTCAAATTAGTAATCGTTCGATAATTAGTTACGTCATTTGTCTATGCCCTGTCTGTTCCTTAATTATTGTTGTCTGTTCTGACGTAACACTTTAGTTTATGGTATTTTAAATGAAGTAACTATATAGTAAATGAGTTTTGTGATGCGATTATATTGTAGTCGTAATTATGTATGTAGGTTCAAGGACTGATAATAATATTTTAGTATGGTAATTTATTTATGTAAAACTACTGAAGTTGTTTAGTACAAGGTAATACACTTAACTTTTCCTCTGCGATAATTAAAGGTAATGGTTCATGCGTCTTTTGTTTTTGTGGTTAGTGAAGCTGCCACTGCCTCATTGGTGCAGTGGTGGCGTACGCGACTGTAGCGCATGTGGTCTGGGGTTCGATTTCCTGGTCAGACCAAATGTTTGTATGATCTGCAAATATTTGATTCGGAGTTCGGGTGTTTTCTATGTATAATAAATTTATATTTGCAAGTACAATATATCAGTTGTCTAGTACCCATAATGCTTGAGAACTTGCAGGCTCTGTTTAGTTTTGAACTAGATGGCGTTGTGTGTTAAATGTTCGAAAAAATATTTATTTATTATACCTACTAACTACCAAACCGGCGGTCATGAGTTCGATTCTCCCTGAGGACAAACAACACAACAATTATATAAAACAGAAAAAGAACACATATTCGGTATAGCACGCCTGTAGTACGCAGTAACGCCTGGAAGGATTCATTTGATTATACTAAATGGTCTATTACGTCAGAATATTAAACAAATGTCAATACAAATTAAAAATATATTATGATTCTTCGCATTATCTATGGTAAAAAATTTAAAAATAATATAAGTATAGTTCTATAGCTCTACGCTTGGTTATTGACACTATAATGATGAACATCCTTTATATATAAAAGACGAGAGCAGGTCTACAGTGACCCGTGAACGCGTGCGGTGCGGACAGGAATGCAGTCCTGCCACTCTTGTGTGCTCTCTGGACTAGACATACACACACAATCACACGTCTTATATATTATGTATATATATATGGTCATTTATATGCACAGACAATTTCCTTGTATGTGTGTAGTAATACCATTGGTTGAGAACTCATTCACTTATCACTTGCGGAATTATTAAATATTTTTACAATTTGGCAATTATATTTTTATCTGTGCTTGTATTAATTGTTTCCTTATAAAAAGAAACAGTTATCTGTAATTTTAAGTTTAGAAGCGAATAAAAAATTGGCAATTATGAGCCTTTTTTAGAAATGTTTTACGTAATGAACGATTTAATGAACTTGGAGTTACATAGTGTTCGTAACAAAATGTTTACAAACATTTAAGTTTTGACCTGATGGTTAAGATAGAAGCTTAATTCACGCTTACAATATAGTCGATTTTAATTTGAGTTCCAATATACATTCCAAAATTCTTATATGTTATGTAAATGTTATAATTTCATCATATCCAAATAAGTACAGATGCAAATGATCCACCCAATCTGGCTTAGTACTCAAGGTCTCTCAAGCCACAAATATAGTCTATATTTCAGGTAACCATAGAGAAGAGTAGAGTGGGAATTTAAGGTATGTATTGTTACAGTTGAGTAAGATTCACAAAAAGAATTCAAAGAAGAAGCATTAATACGATATTTTTAATGGTTATTGGTAAACCTATTTAACAAGTAAATTGAAAACATAAGAACAAGAAACTGTGCGCGCATTAATACCCACGAGTGTAAACCTATTCGAATATAAGCCTACACCTAAACTTCTTTGAATAAGGATAATAACTGTGTGACAATCGAGTGAGATTCGCAATCGTAGTAACTCAACGAGTCACCTAAACCGGCATCAGTGTGCACACACCTACACCATCATTCGCTGGCAATTTTTTTGCAACTCGATCCAAACAGGTTCCAGTGTGCACATAACCTTATGTAATAAACTCTCGTGTGTAAATAACCTCTAACAAAAAATGGTGCCTAAATGTATACAAATACATTTAGGCACTATTTTGTGTCACGGTATATTTGATTGATTGGCCGTGTGTATATTTTTCTTCTGTTTATGGAATGGACTATGGACCAGCTTTCTGTCGGAACGATTTAACCGCTTCGGTAACGCAATGGTGACATATGCGGCTGATATGCTTGAGGTCTCGGGTTCGATTCCCGGGTCGGACCAAGTGTTTGCATGATCTGCAAATATTTGTTTCGGAATTTGTGTATTTTCTATGTATTTATATCACTTGTCTAGTACCCATAACATAACCTCTTTGTTATTGGCTACCTTATTATTATTACCTTGGGCGAGATGGCATTGTGTTTTAAATGTCCGTTATTTATTAATTTATTATATTATACAAATTAAGAGTAGTGCTTGTATATTATATTTTTTATAGCTCAAGAGTAGGGAATGCAATCTCGTTGATTTGAGATCTCGATGGATTAGGAATTTCAATTTCGCGAAATCTCGGTATTTTCGAGATCTCGGATAGTTTTCGGAAACCAATTGATTAAATCGAATAACGACGTTATGGAAAGATGTCTTCATGAGGTTAATTGAGATACAATTTTGTATCTCTCTCTTATTATTTATTACCTAATAAGATACCTACCATATAGGTATATAAGTATAGTATAGAAAAGAATTAGATACCGTGGGAGAGCCATGCTTCGGCATAAATGGGCCGGCTCGACCGGAGTGATACCATGACCTCACAGCTAAACGGTATGAAACAGCGCTGACGCTATGTTTTACCAAGTGAGTGAGGATACCGGAAGCCCAAACCCCCGGCACTATCCCCATCAAAGGCCGGCAACGCACTTGTGACGCCTTTGGTGTTGTGGGTGTCCATGGGCGGGGTTAATCGCTTACCACCAGGCGTGAAAGCATTATTTTATGATAAAAACTAGTTAAGTTGAAATGCCTGTGCGGAATGACCCCGTAAGCCGAAATTCAGGTTTCTACCTAGTTTGGCAACGGAGGCTATCTAATGTTTGATTTATATCTTAAACTAGATTTTTTTCGTTTTGATGCAAGAAATTATATTATTACTACTAATTAATATTAAATTACGAAACACATTAATTTTAATCTACTACAAGCTTTCGCAGTAGTGACTAAATTGTTATTTCCTAAATTAAAATACGTCTATCAACCTATCCCAAATATTTAAGAATGATTTTGGAATAATTTCTTACGAAGCAAAGAGTATCGAGAGCGCTATCTGATAAGCGGCATCTTGTCAGTCGCTATGTACCCAATTACTGACTTATGAATATTATAAGCGAACTGTAAAAAGCGAACTTGTTCTCCCATATTAATTACTACTACTACCTACAATAGTAAATGTAGCCATGAAGAAGCAATAATTCTCTATGACCATTTTATCTACATCATTGTCTGCCATACAGCTGATGAGGGCTCCGAATAACATCTCTTTTTAATCTCGTCAATCTAGTATGAGATCTCTCAGGAATTCTTCGGCATTGATCTCGAAAAATGAGACGAGATCTCGCGGGTTCGGGACGCCTCGAGATCTGTTTGCGCCTGTAGTCGCCTTTTCGACACTATTAGGGGTATTAACACTCAGTATTCTTAAACCATCTCCAGAACAAATGATGATACATTTGTAAACACGTTAAATGAAATAAATAAACAATTTGCCTACTCATTGTTTTTATTTCCTGATTCTACTATTATCTAAATGACACTTATCTGTTCCGTAAACATTGAGTTAGTCAGATCTTATCTAAATATAGTCAAAAGTGAGTCAAATAAGTCACGACCATGTTATTTATAACACCGACAGTTACATCCTTAGTCAATTTGTGCGAAAAATAAATAGCTGTATGTGTAATTTGCACTTACCAAGTTGAATGTACGCCCACATAATAATATACTGGAAAGGAAATATTCTTTGCATGTGATATCCATGCTAATATCATAATTGCCTCGTTGAAGTATGAGACTGCCGATCAGGAGGTCTCGGGTTCTAATCCCGGGTCGGGTTATTGAGTTTTTCTGATTATATAAATACTTAATAACAGCTAGGACTTTGTAAGTTTGATTCTGAACACCCGTGCCTCGAAAAGCACGTAAAGCTGTCAGTCCTGCGCCTTTTTTTTTTCCTTGGGAAACCCTCCGGGCCTTTACCCCACCGGGGCGATGTGTCGGAATCGAATCGACTAAAACCACACGGTGTGCCACTCTGCGCCTGAGACGGGAGGGATTCGGGAACCGCTTTCTTACGCCATCCGGACCCCTCCCTGCGCCTAATCTATCCCCGAATGTGTTGGTTAACCGTCCCACCGGATTATGAGAGAGAAGAAACAGACAGTGCAATTATATATATATATCTCCTGCGTAGTTGGCTAGTCTTTGTTTAAAGTGGTTGCCGTGGCCATAATCAGCTAGGAGAACATCATCAATATTATAAATTTGAGAGTAGTTCTGTTCGTTATGCTTTCACAGTTAAACTGCTGCATCGATTTCAATGAAATTTAGCATGGAGATATTTTAATTTTTGAGTAAGGACATAGCCTACTTTTTACCGAGATAACCCATATATATATGCAGCTACGGCAAGATGCAGACAGAAGCTCAATCAATCAATTAGCTTCAGCATTAATGACCGAACCGAGCTTAGGTACCATGGCCAGAAGATCAGGCGATCCGTTTTATGTAATCTGCTGGTTGTTTCTACTAACACAGTGAGATAATCGGTAGGTGGGAAGTCTATAATCATCACCGGCCTTCCAAAACCACTCCACTGTCATCCTTTTGAATTATAGTTGACAAAAAATAATTTCAGTGAGTAAGCTTTATTAAATGTAAGTTAACAAAGCTTTGCAATTTATAAGAGTATAATAATGTAAAATATTATGAGTAATATGCAGTTGTGTAGGTATATGTATGTATATGGTAACAGTATGTACTTGTGGACGAACCTCTTAAAACTCTTAACCAAAGTGTAGTGCAGGACTTCATTCATCTCCACACCACCCTACGGTGGACTCGTAGAGAATGCCTATGTTATTTTGTCCGCCATTATACAATATAAAAATATATTAAAAAAATGCATATAAAAGTTACTAAGGAATTGCTTACAAAAGATGCAGACAAAGGATGATAAAAGGTATAATAGAGTGAACGAATACCAGAGATTATAATGTTGATTCACTGCTGATTAATGAGACTCTACTGCGCAGTGATGAATCACCAATGATAGCTTAAAAACTTTCGCGTTTCATGACATAATACTTCTTTTCACGGGGCTTAATTCGATCACTTATTTAAAGGTATAGCATACCTCTGATTTGCCTGACGTTTCGATCAGGTTGCACTGACCGTGGTCTCAGGCTGGCTGAGTCAGTGCATTGCCGGCCTTTGGGGGATGGGGAGGAGCATGGGATGAGGAGGGGTTGGGGAACGGGCCTCTGGTATTCTGACTTGCTGAAACACAACGCAAATGCTGTTTCACACCGGTTTTCTGTGAGTGTATCACTCTGGTCCAGCCGGCGCATTTGTGCCGAAGCGTGGCTCTCCCACAACGTTTCGTACCAAATCTCTTTCTACAATTACTAATGTCTCCATTCTGTGCTATTGGCTAATACCTTGTTAACCACGAGTTTTAGCGTTGAGATGAAGTCATTCATTTACATTTCTTGTTGATGCACCTTAACAACAACAACCGCGGATTACAGCGTGCGTTGAAGCTTGTCTAAAAAAAACAAAGCATAAGTTACTCCTTAAGTCATCAATCATCTGCCAATGAAAGTCCCGTCAAATACCGTCCAGCCGTTCCAGAGATCAGTAGGAACAAACTGATAGACAAAAATAATTAATTAAAATAGAGTTTTTGATATAAGTACCGTAGGTATATACAGTTACATAAGTAGTAACAAAGTAATTAAGCCTGAATTGTTTAGATGTCGGTATAATTCTAAGTATTTTGGCTATACCGACATGAAAAAAGCTATTAAATTGTACAGTCTAACATATTATAAGTAAATTTATAATGGTTTAAGTTACGGCCTTACGGAACTGGCAAAAGCTTTATTGAAAAATTAAGCATAAAAGAGTAAAATTCCCTTATAAAATAATGAGAAAAAAGCACCTTTATATCAATTTAGTGAATAGCTGTTAATTTGAAATTACAAACAGACACTAAAATTATTTTTTACACAACGCCATCTTGTCCCAAGCTAAGCTGTGTGTTATGGTTATTGGACAACTCATATAAATACATATTATTATTATTTTTTGGAAAAACATTAACTAGAATATATGGAAAACACCCAAATTCAGGAACAAATGTATGCAGACCATACAAACATTTGGTCTGGTTGGCACAGCAGTGGCATAAGCTGCCATTGTGCCTCCGAGGCAGTCAATTCTATAGATATTTATTTGTATAGATTGATTAACGATTACTAACCCATTTCTTGATCGACATAGGGCTATGTTACTTCATCATTACGGCTAACAGCAGTAATAGCTAAATTGGCCAGGAACGTAACAAATCACAGTCATTTCGTCAACGTCCTCGTCATTATCAGTGAAATAAGTTTTGACTGCACATAGTTCTGTGAGGCATTATCCCACACAAACAAACAGACACAATCCAGACAAATAATTCCTGTTTAATCATTTGCTGGCACAAAATACACTTTCTCGCCGATGCTTAAATTAATTCAGAAAAAAAAACATCTGTTGGGTTTCCTGCTAGATTCTTGGCAATATTTTCGACTTCCTTTAAGTCTTATAAATAAGTTAAGTGTAAAAGTCGCAATGTTGGTTCGTTCGCAGTAACCTGCTTTATAGATTAAATTAAAGAAGACCTTATCCCCCTGTTTTGGGATTTTGTCTTGTGACTTGTGATATGTTTTTATTTGACTCTACATTGCCTGATAAAATGAGCATGAACAGAATATCTGAATACAGAACCTTAAATAATCATTGCGAGTGTAGAATATGCAACAATGCGGCAGTGTGACTAGCCTATTAAGATGCTTTTGCATCATTGGGCCTCCGCCCTGACTCAGCAACGAAACACAACCCCAGGAATGCTGTGTCAGTTTAGGTTGGTGTTCTGTGAGAAGACAGTGCCATCTTCAATTATCAATTGTATAGAACCGATGCCGTCGGTTCGGACTCACTGCTTTCCTCTGTTGAATTTCCTTGCTCCACGTTTAGACTTGATTGAGAGGGTTACTAATAGATTATTATTCTACACTTTTTCAATATTAAGACAATAAAGATATTGTAAGTAATCTTCAAGATAGTGCAGTAATGCCTGCACTCTGACAAAAGCATTTCAGTATTATAAATATTGCCTTAAGTAGTGTTACTTATATCACATTTAGTGGTTTATTTTAACGTGAAAGTGTGAGTAAACTTGGAATAAGTTTCAGATAAATGTATGACGTGAATTTTTGAATTAGTGAGGTTCCATTGCAAGGAAATCTGTGATTATGATAATTTGTTTAGGATAATCACGGTGGTGTTTATAGAGTATATATTACTTTACATGATATTTTGACGAAGGATTAACTAACATACGTGATAACAGAGCTCCGATAAATAGCTCAAGTCGCGGATAATTCCAGTTAACAGTTCGAACATAAAGAATTAACGCGAAAGCATGAAAAACAATTGTGATCTTTGTTAGATAAGAAACCATTACTTAAATAAAAGAAAAGTGATGACGTCACTAATAACACTGTCAATCATTGTTAATTGGTAAAAACTAAACGTTTAATTAATGAAAAGTATCCACTTTCGAATATCTCTAAATAGCCTGAAACATGATGTTTTAGTTCCAACCATAGATGTATGATTGTTATCAAAAACCTTGGTTAGATATAGAAAAAATCTTAAAAGAAATTAAAAGAGGCTTGAAAGAAACGTAGTGACAGGAAAATGCAGTATATGCCTTTAGCGCTAGATCTTATAAATTAGATTTTCAAAAAGTTTTTATCTGTTTTTTTGTATAAATACGATAATGTGCCATAAAAGAACAGATACACACATTGGATAGACTGATTTGTGTCAAAGATTAAGCTGCAATTCAGGTTTTCCAAAACTTTGATTGATTGATGTTGACTCAAGAAAGATATTATTAGTCTGAATAGATAGACTATTTAGTATGCTCCACATCTATAGGAAAAGACAATTAAAACAAAAAGAATATTTTTAGGTATCAGATCTTTAGATGAGATTCTAGAAAGACAAAAAAAGTAGTCAAGATGTTGGCTGCAGCTGCAAACACGCTTGCTCCGCGTTTGAAACGCATCACACACAGGAAACCCATCATAGAAAACTTTGTATTTAAACTTCACTACCAGATGACGGTGACGATTCTTATAGCCTTCGTAATCCTCGTCTGCGCTCGGGAGTTCTTCGGAGCCCACATCAGCTGTTTGGCAGACAAAGGTGTAGATCAAAAGGTCATAGAGAATTATTGCTTCTTCATGGCTACATTTACTATTGTAAGTAGTACCACTTGCAATGTAATAATATATTTTAATATTTTTTTTCAAATAAATTAAGTGAGCTAAGTTATATGTACTGTCTAAAAAATTTACGACGAACTTTGGGGGAAGACTGTGTCCAACAGTGGACGTTTTTAGGCTGAGATGATGAGAATATTGATATAAAATCTAACAAAACATAATTTGTACGATGGATATTAAAATAAAAATCGTCAAAACACCGTGATCCGCAAATGACAATCCAGTGCTTACTGTATAGGTTTCACCTGACCGCAAAAAGGAGGGTATATTTTTCGAGTGATGTATGTATGCATGTATGTTAATTTCTTTGGCACGCCCTAGAGCCTAAACGGCTTAATAAAAAATAATAATAACATAGATTATAATAAGTAGTGTCTTAGTCGTGAGAGTGACACTGGGTACATCAAAATAAAAAAAAACGAAATTAAGGATTTTTGAAACCAAAAAGTAATCCCAAAAAAAGTTTTCAAAATACATCGAGTGTGGTTGGGTTTTATTTTATTTAATAATTCATTACTTGGTTGAGTTATTTCCATTGGAATATTATTTCACATTTTTCTTACAAATCAAAATTAGAACTCCGCACTTTGAAAAACATTAATATTTATTAGCTGGTAAGGCTATTATAAATGTTTATTAAAATGTTTTGGTCCACTTCTGAAATCGTGTACACTATTGTTTGCACATTGTGTATATTAAAGTATTATACATTTACAGTACTTTTAAATTATTTGTCATTGAAAATAAGTACATAGTCTTTAGATCTATAATATCTTATCTAATCCCTTTAATCTTTTTTATCAAACGAAAACATAAGCTTGGTTGGTTTAAAATTATTTGTCATAAGTTTTTTTAGTAACTTAAAAATACACAAGCCCCTGTGATTACACGAACCACAGAAGACACGAAATGACTAAAAAACAAAAACAGTTGGCGAATTACTTCCGAGATGCATAACAGATATTTGCGAGATGAACTTATCTTGATCAGGTACCACAATACATGGTTCTTCAAACTAATTAGTATTGTTTTCAAAAGTTTCTTCCTAAAAGCCTCTTATTTATTTATTTATTTTGAAAAAGACAACTCCCGTATTAGGAATATACATTCCTGTGTCACGGGGATCTTTACAAACAAACATGAAACGGACACAAAGTACACCCAGACTTAGAACAACAATTTAGGGATCACACAAAGTGTTGTTCCATGTAGGATTCCTTTTAATTTAGTTTCCTCTAATTTATTGATTTATTTGCTAAAAGAGTAAATGAATGGCCGAATTCAAATTGCTACAATTATTTCTATATTACACACCACCTTTATCGAATCGAACAGTTTTATTGCTGTATTTATTGGAGAGACTATCTTATCTCCCTCTTCAGAATCTACGTGGCTTTAGCGGCAAGATTAACCACTTGCAGTACCTTGTAATGTTTTCTTCATTCTGTCTGACAAGTTGAGCTCGGCCTACTTTGAATGAGAGAAATTTCCTGTAACTATACTGAGATCTTTCTTGTTTTCGAGAATCTAGGTCATCAAACGTCTTTAGAATGCTTTCATTTACCTGTAATGTTAAAAATGGTTTAAATATGAGATTTAAATGGCGGTATCTTTGGATTAGCATAGTGAGCCTATACCTAAGCTTGATTGATTACATCTTCTATAGACGGCCGATCATTTTTTGTAAATTTTGCGTTATATTTCAACATTTAATAGAAAATACAGATACTAAAAGGAAGAGTTCCTTTTTTTTCAATAAAGAACATATAACCATCGCTCTATGACCGTGGAATAGTGACTGCATACATATATTAAATCGTGAAGGTTGCCAATTTGAAATGTTGTTGCCAATAAATATTTATCCTAATGTCATTGTTGTCTTTTTCATTTAGGCGATGGTAAACAAACGAAGTCTGCCCCTAAGGTTTTTTAATTTGTATCCAGGTCCGTCACTACAATGAAAGTCTCTTAAAAGGCGAATTCCTTCCTCATCCTGGTGTGGGGCCTACATCGGAATCCGATGAAATATTACGCCATACATATTACCAGTGGGTGCCGTTCGTGCTTTTTATACAGGCTATATGCTTTTACATTCCTCACTCCATCTGGAAGAAGAAAGAAGGTGCGTATAACATTATGTAGAGATCTGCAAATGCTACAAAATAAATAGTTTATAATACTCTCGTGCGAACAGAAATCTTTTCAATTCTAGGACATTTTACATTATAAAAAAGTTTTCGGGGCTTCCAAAACAACAATAGCTTCCTTCTTTTGTCATGGTTTTAACCCACTACGGCGAAATTACTAGAACTAGGGACATGGGTATTAGTTTTGGCAGTCAATGTGTGTTTGTATATTTTGCCTCGTTGGTCTAGCGTTGGTTGAAGTATGCGACTGTCGATCAAGAGATCTCGGGTTCAAATCCCGGGTGTGGCTGAAAGTAATATTGAGTATTTCTGATTATGTAAATACGAGATCCGAAACCCCGTGCCTCGGAGCATGAAAAGCAGTCGGTCCTGCGCCTGATCTCTCCCCGATCGTGTCGGTGAGCACATCGGATTAGAAGAGAGAGGGAACAGAGAGTATACCTATGTTTACGCACACACTTGTGCACTAATATCTCTTGCCTAGTTGGCTGGACGCCGTAGCCGTAATCGGTTAGGAGAATATCATTTTACCGTAGCTAGGCGCTATGGTACACTGAACCAGTAAACTTAATACTACTAGTACTTTGATGAATGAGGTGTGAATAGATTTGAAATATACATTAAAATTACCTACATATATTACACGGTCATTGACGAGACTGGGTGTGTCTCTAAATTTACGACCTGGATTATTTAAGCTACCGATTTCAAGCTGAAAACGTGTGCTATTAATTCAAATCGATAAAGTTAGGACTCCTACAAAGGTATTTTCATGAAGACTTTTTATCAATATTAGGCACCGGTAACCGCTTATATAAGGCGTCAAACGTTTATCAAGATAAAACATTCAGTATTTAAGTTCTTAAATAATCCTGTGTCATGCGCAAAGACTTTGTCATTAGATAAGACATTTGTCGTGTTAAATGGATGTACCTGTAGGTACAAGAAAAATGGCGGTATTGCTTCGACTAGTCATAGATTAAAAACCTATACATAATTCGTTATTATCTAAGTCTTAGCACAAAATAATAATATTAATAATTGCTTTATTGTGCATCAGATTAATTACAAATTTAACTTATAGCTACGAGGTACAATTTCTATACTTACGCAAAACTTTGGGTCAGTTTTACTTAATAAATTGTTTTGCAAGCTGAAATCGAACGATAAAAAAACTGCGTATGTATTTTATAAATTAGTCAAATTAAATACTTTTACTCAAAATTTTTACTCCAAATAAGTACTGCATTCAAGGACAAACAACGCTCTATTATTGAGGGCAAATAAAGATCTACCAAACCTACGTTGGTCACCGCAGGCGGCAGGGTCCGGATGGCGTAAGAAAGCGGTTCCCGGATCTCTCCCGTCTCAGGCGCAGAGTGGCACACCGTGGTGGTTTAGTGGGTAGTCTGGCTGGTGTCAGTCAGGAGTCCCACACAGAGCGAACCCCCTGTCCCCGCGGGGGGGAAGCGAAGTGCGTAAAGGCATTCCACCACGTCAAAAAAAAAAAAAGGCGGCACCATTTTGTTTTTGGTTTGACTAATTTGAATTGAATGTGTAATCATTTCATTATTTGATTAAAGTTTACAAAACAATGAATTAGTCAGTCGAATTTTATATAGAAATTGCAATACTTATTTTACCGTGGGAGAGCCACGCTTCGGCATGCATGGACCGGCTTTGACCGGAGAGATACCACGGCCTCACAGAAAACCGGTGTGAAACAGCGCCTGCGCTGTGTTTCACTGAGTGAGTGAGAATACCGGAGGCCCATAATCCAACCTTTCCCTTCATCCCCCTCCCCGTTCCCCAAGGCCGGCAACGCACTTGTGATGGTTTTACGGGTGTCCATGGGCGGCGGTAATCGTACCTTACCATCAGGCAATACGTCTGCTCGTATGCCCACTATTCCATAAAAAAATACTTATTTGAATTTGTTTGTATCGTTTTAGTACGTTACTGTTAAGCAGTCGAGTTTTTTGATAATATTATAAAAATTATATAACTTTTGTATGCGCTGACAAACATTCAGCTTGAAAAAATCGCAAGACCTTGGGTTCAGGAAGTCTTACTATAAAATGGTAAATTCTTAAAATCCTGCGCCGAGCGGTCAAAACCTGGAACTCAGTGTTTCCGTTCCACTATGATCCTAGGTCCTTTAAGCGGGGCGTGAAAAAGCATCTTACTAGGCCACCATAGTGTGGGTCACAATGCTGCATTGTTTTTATTCGTATTGAGGATGGTGACCACCACTCTTAGATTCTGCTTATATTTTCCATCAGGCAGAGCAGAGTCATTTTAGCAGCTCATTGTTTAAAAAAATATACTTAAATATGAGTACTTTTAAGTCACTTGTAGTTTTATATGAAATATAACAGAATATTGAAAATAAGCGCATAGTTATGAAAACCGGCTGTAGTAAAAAGTTGTGTTTAAAAAAAACGCTTTGTGAGATTTTCACCACATAAATATGTTCTCTAGGTGGCAGAATCCATGCTCTAGTCCAAGGATTGCAGTACGCATCGCTGGCTCTAGAGAAAGATGACATGAAGATCGGAACCATGAATGTTCCCTCTAAGAAAACCATCGACGAGCGAATAGATTTGATACGAAACGATATTGTTTTGAGGTGAGATGATCATAAGTATTTACTTAAAAGGGTATTTGTAAGGCGAAACATCCGATCGATGAATAATAAATAAATATTTGGGACATTTGACACTCAGCGCAATTTAACTTCAAACAAAGCAGATCTTGTACTATGACAGCTAGATTGAGTGATAATTTTTGCGGATCATACAAACATTTGGTCCGACCTGGTAATTCAAACCTGGACCACCAGCACTTCCGTCGTACGCGCTACCAGTGTGCCAGAGTAAATATTGATATATATACATCATCACGCTACGACCAATAGCAATCGAACAATAATGTATAATGTTGAAAAAACGGAGAAAATTTGATTTACTTGAGAAATGTACACAAAGTTATGTCACTTTGACAAATTTGAATCATGACACACCATACTTTTTTACAGATATTCCAATACAATTAGGTAGGTAAGGTAATTAGCTTAAATATGTACTTATGTTATAGTTAATTCCAAAGAGTATGAATTCAAAATATGATAATTATTGTTTTATCTAATATATAATATATCTGACAGAAATCTTCGCTCAGCTAATAATCTGCTTCTCTCATGTCCCTCCCATAACTCTGACTTCGTGAATTCTTCGTTCTTTGTCCAAGCTGTACTACTCTGGAATGCGCTCCCGCTCGAACTCATGATGGCCACAAACCGTCTTATATTCAAAAAGAATGTACATGACCTCCTTCTTAATGAAATACAGAATCATACAATCCATAGGACACTTTAAATTCAAGCGGTCATAGTATACGAATTTAATATAAATTGTGTAAGTGTATGTATCTTATGTATATATATATATATATGTATATATGTGTATATAAAGGTTTATGTATATATATGTTGTATCATATATACTTACTAGTATTTATGACGTATGAATTGTATTGATATATATTAGTTCATAAGTTTTTGCATTCAGTAAACTATTATTTTTCGTCTATTGCTAATCTGTAACTTATGTGCACCTACCTTATAAAATTTCTCCACCACCCCAAGGTGGATTGGTAGAGAATGCCCTGGGCATTAAGTCCGCCGATGTACAAAAGTGCATAAAGTTTATAATAAAAAAATAAATATATAATCTACTGAAGTAATGATAAAGTAAAAATGACATAGATCTCCGACCAATATTGACACATCTTGCCTTGTATTTAAAACGTACATGCCATGTAAAGAGGGGAAATCTTTGTTGTTTTGACTGATTGTAACGATTTATCGGCAAGGTGGGTCATGATACAAGCTTGTCGATAGTATTTAAATATCGTTCATACATTTTGTTGCAGGTTGAAAATAACTCGAACTTGGTCGGTTTGGTTGGTGTCCATGGAAGTACTGAACTTCCTACATGTGATGCTCCAAATCTGGGTTATCAACATGTTCTTGGATGGAAAGTTCATTGGCCTAGGTCCTGGAGTGCTGAATTACCGTGACTGGGAACATCGGATAGCTGATCCACTTGAGACTGTCTTCCCTAAAGTAAGGCCAAATCCAGCGTATGTACTAGTTCATAAAAATCATGATTGCGTGACTGTTGAATGATGCAGTTGCGTTTGATACTATTGGAGCACTTAATTAGCTTCTCTGAACAAATTGAATAAAAAAAAAAGAACTGCATACAATACATGTAAATAAAGTAATAGAATAAAAAGAAGGATTACTAAAAGTAAGTATTTAATTGTTATAGGTAACGAAATGTGTGTTCCACAAGTTCGGTCCGAGTGGCTCGCTTCAACAGCACGACGCTCTCTGCGTGATGGCACTGAATATCATACACGAGAAGATTTATTCCGTGCTGTGGTTCTGGCTTCTCTTTTTGTTTATTACCTCTTTTCTCGGTAAGTCAAGGAAATCCAATCTCCTGGAGTGTTTCAGGTTAGGATAAGAACATTTAATGAACACAAGCTCCTAAGCATCCTATTGGGTTTTATTTATCAGAATATCAGTATATTAATAATGTTATAAAACCAATTGAAAAGGAAAACTTGGAAAAAACGTATACCATTCCGCTAGAGTCGTATGATAGCTCCTGTCTAAGGAGATATCTATGTCCATCAATAGACTTGAGTATCTGAATAAGATCGGTCGCGAGTAGACTTGAACTCCGCCCAGCTTACGCTGGAGGACTACTCCAGTGAAGTCCAAGTCGGCCAAATCGGACGAGACCTGGCCCCGCCAGCGATTAGTCTCCTTTTGTGAGGCTGTAATGCTCCAGAAAGAGACCGCTTTCGGGAGAGGGTCGATCCCGAGCGAAGAGATGTCGGCGACAAAAAGCGTCGACGTGACCGCAGGCTGTTGGAGGATGGGGATCTATGGTTGCAGATTGATTACTGTGGTTGGTATAGCGACATGATTGCATAACTGGGTAATCAGCCTACCACGCTGGGATCGAAGGGCGGAAATAATTAACCCCCGGTAACATGGTCTGATAAGGCACGGTTTTGATTCGGGGAGGACCTGAAATAACATGATCCGGATCATTCTAGCATAGGCCGCCAGAAGCCAATCAACATGACACCATGAAATACCACATAGTCCTGGCTCCTGTGTCCCCAAGGAGCTTGGAATTAAAAGGGATTTTTCACCCCGTCAACAAAAAAAAGGTCCAATAATAGAATACTGAATCACTAACAGTGATGATGTTTATGTAATTATGTATTGAACAGATCACAGGTACAGGTACGCAAATTTACGTGTTTTGCGAAAATTTCTTTTCATTTTTAAAGAAATATCTTACGAATAACATTAATTTCGAAAATAGTTTTAATCACAATTAAATCTGCTAAAATTGTTACGACTCTACGAGCTGGCTACTTTTGACTATTTCTATTCTATGAAATTTTTACATTTAATTATCAAGATAAATAAATAAATAACTATTCTCGGACATTATAACACATAACGCCATCTAGCCCCAAACTAAGCATAGCTTGTACTATGGGTACTATTAATACCTATATATATATATATACATATATATATATATTTGTATATACATACATATTATACATAAAAAACACCCAAACTCCGAAATAAATATTTGCAGTTCATACAAATATTTTGTCCAACTCAGGACTCGAACCCGAGGCCTCTAGCACAGCAATCGTATACGCTGCCACTGCGCCACCGAGGCAGTATGTTATTACTATTTATTCCTACTTTATATATTACATTTCTTAAAACTAATTTAGTTCATAAATTTCAGTACCAATATTTTTTTATCAAATTTTATGCTATTCCGGAGCAATGTGGTAGAATAAACTGCATCTGCCAATGTCTTAGTCTTTTCCAGCTATCGTTTGGCGAGCTATTACTTTTTTCACATACCGACGTTCTTTGCGTTTCAACGAGGTGGTTTTCCAACATGCGAATTCGAAGTTTAAGCCCATGGAAGTGATCAAATTTGTGAATGGATTCGAATTTGGTGATTGGCTGTTTCTCTACTACTTGGCAAAGAATATGGAAGGCATAGTCTTCAAGTATGTTAGAATTATTATCTGTTAATAGCTTTAGGTTAAATTAGTTTTGTCCGGAACATGTTGTCAATCGTTGTTTTTTTTTTAGTTTGTCAGCAGTATAGTTGACTTAAATTGAGAAGTTTTTTTTATGGAATAGTTGGCAAACGAGCAGACGTATCACCTGATGGTAAGCGATTACCGCCGCCCATGGACACCCGTAACACCAGAGGTGTCACAAGTGCGTTGCCGGCCGAGGGGGATAGGGAGGAGGATGAGGGGAAGGGTTGGATTACGGGCCTCCGGTATCCTTACTCACTCGGTGAAACACAGCGCAGGCGTTGTTTCACACCGGTTTTCTGTGAGGCCGTGGTATCACTGAGGTCGAGCCGGCCCATGCATGCCGAAGCGTGCTTCTCCCACGGGTACCTACTGAACTTCTGTGACGCTTTTCAAAAGAAACAACTTCTATTATTTTAATTTTACTTTGGGTTTTAAGGATAGTGGCCTTATCGACGTCTGGCGATCGTTATCCTACGGCCTGTTGGTGATAGTGGTTTCCTCACCAATGGCTACAAACTTTTTCTAAGTTTCAGTTGTCAATCTTTTATCATGATTACTGGCCATCTTATCTTCCTATTATAATTGTATTTGCAACCAATGTCCGTAAGTCTTTTACATTTTGACGATGAATTTGAAGAAACACTCATAATTCATTTATAACTTAGCTACCTTTTTGTTAGCAAAGTAATATATAGCTTAAACAATATATAGTGAACACATACAATTACATACGTATCAAACAAATCTACTGTAAAATACGTTTAGAAATCAATATAGAGTGAAATGCGTTTTAAAACAATGTTGTTTCCTTTCAGAAACAAGACTCTGGTTTTTTATTACACTATTGTTAAGATAAAACAATTACTTTGATTAGTTTAACGTAGTTTTATATTATACTCTGTTGGTATTTGTGTACTATTTTAAACAATGAATGAATTGTTAAGACATTCGTGCAGTGACGATTCGTGTGATGACGAATTCAGTTTACAGAGTGTCACCCTGTATTCTTGCCGTGGGTGTCATAAGAGGCTAGTGATGATGACGATGATGAAGAATTGTCAAAGAATAAAAACATGAATTTATTTACAGTTCAAAAAACGAGGAAGTTGATTACGCGATATCTGTGTTTAGGTTCGATAACTTCACAGTGGTTTTAAGCATATATTATATTCTGACACGAAAGATAAAAGTCTTTTACATTCATTCTGTGCGTGAAGCTAATCAGCCAATCTAGTTTTCATAAAACAAGCATTGCTTAGTTTGAAACTTCGTGACGTTTGTGACATACATTTTGTTTCATTTTATATACCTTTTTCTAACAAAAAATAAGCGAAGAAGTCGAAATGTTGTCCTTCCTTGTCATTACAGGCAATGTTATCAAATTTAAAGTAATAGGCACCTATTTTGTTAATTAGGTACCAATTAAAAAAATATTTTTGCACTTATTCTTTACACAAGTTCGGTGTATGGTATATGGATATCGATTCATAAGGAATAACACTTTGTGTGATCCACAATTTTTTCTGTTCTGAGTGTGTTATTTGTGTCCGTTTTATTTGTTTATAAGTTCCCAGTGACATTTAAAGTTTTACAACAGTGCTCGTATGTGATTGTTTAACTAGGTTTATATTCTTACTCTCTTAGGTTATCTTGTCTTATAATTGCATAAGATGTATTTTATTATATATGAAAGGTGCGTTAATGTTAAAATATTTGTTTCTTTGCAGGCAATTATTAGTTACACTCGAGGAAGAGTTGAAAAAGTCAAACACAAGCCCGTCTAATGGCGTCACAGATGAAAACCCAATAGCCGGTTCCAGCCGTGTCGATGTTGACATACGCAACGTTGACGAAAACGACCCTTTTATAGAAAAGAAATCATCGTAGTGTAAATGATCAATTTTTTGTGATGTCTTTCAGGACAAACTTTGGGTATAAAAGGATGTTATATTAACCAACTTTGTCGTCATTGGTGTACTTTGTATATGAAATGATTTGTATACAGTTAAAAAATATTAATTTTGGAGAATATTGGAAATAAATATCGTTCATGGAGTGATTCCTCCAACTTTTAATCTTGTATTGTTGTTTAAAGGCGTTTCCACGAGCACCCCAAATAACACAGCTCCCTACCATTGGTATCTTAAACAAATTATCAACTGAAATTTATTTTTAAACAAATCTACTTGAGAATTTTAAAGCTACTTGCTAAAAAATACTTATATTTAATATGACATTTAAAAATTACAGTCAGTTTTAATGTGTAACAAAAATAAGTTTCTTTTTCTTAGCTTTACGTAATTAATCTTTGGGTAAGTTCTTTTATAACTTAATTCAGTCTTCATCTGAATCACAATTAACACAAATAAAATAAGTAGTGTCTCCAATAACACATCCTACATGTGCCCACATCTTGCAAATAAAGTATTCTATCCAATCATCTTCACTTGCGCCACTACAAGCTTCAGCACAAGAAAGACAATACCACTCTTCAGGTTCCGACTCTGATTCTAAACATAAAATACTTCTCCTTACTTTTTCTAATTCTTCTTCTTGATGTTTATTGTTATCCTCGCTTTTCTACTTTCCTTTTGATTTGCTTTTATCTTTAGCTTCTTTTCTCTGTTTTTTTCTTCATATTCTCTTCATAGAATATCTGGTCGTAACGTGTCGTTTCATCAATGTTCCATAGGCGAAAAGCAGTAAATTTGTATTTTTGGAGCAGTTGTTAATATTTTTCAAAGAAGAGACTTACGTTAATTTTGTTAAAAGATGTTGCTTGCCTAAGTGATGTCATTTTCTTGAGGCCTTAATGACAGGTTAGAATTTCTGCGCATAAAACTTTGGAACCAGTCAGGACCAGCCATGTTATTTGTGTGCCACACAGGGGGAATATTTTTAGAACTCAGTTGCACAGCGCATTGATAAGCCAGTTTCCTCACTTCGATGTGAAGAAGTAATAGAAAAGAAAAATAAAATATATATTGGCGCACTTAAGAATATATAAGGATATTTTACTTTCTTCTTCTTCATTGAACGCTTGTCTTGATTTAACATAGCCGACATTTGGTTCTTCATAGGTTCTTGATGCCCGATCCGACTTCCTTTTAAATTCTCTTATTTTGTAATAAAAAAATTAAATCTACTGACACTGAGAGATTCGTAAAAATACGCAAAATAAAACAAGTCTGCAAAAAAGATTATGACCCATCCAATTCAGGACCGTGTCAACCGTTGCATAGCCCCGATTCTACTAACCATCTTCTTTTGTAGATAAATGTAAGAAATTTTAGCAACAACAATTACAATCTACAACTTTTAAAATTCGTGCGGCGTGTTTTAATTTGTTTACCCGCCAACGCAAAAATGCTGTGCTCGACTGCTGGCGGCTCTGGGTCCCAGGAGCTTGCACGTGTCGCGTGCCGCGAAGATCAGAGTTAGGTTATTAGTTATTAGGGGGTAAATTAGTGGCATCGGCTTTTTAAAGGGCTTAATATTTCTAAATGATTTTTGGGGTTTTCCTAACCTAGCTTTAATATATTTTTTATTGTTGATGGTCTAAGTATTTATAAGCCTTGAGATAGCGTAAAGCTGCCAATCATATACTAAAACTACTCTGTGGTTGCATTATGCTTGTACTTATTTAAATTTCGTTATGTATCATTGTTGATATACAAGATAAACTGACAAATAGAGTATTGCCTAACATTTATGAACTATGGCGCACTTTTCCATAAAGCACCAGCAGGATTTTAAAAGTCTTGGAATAACGGAGTTAATACAAGAAGGTGAAGATAGTCCTAGTCCTTTTCCACTAACACAATAGAAAGTTCATTCCGGGTACTCGGACGCGTAAAAATATGGCTAAGCTCCACTATGAACAAAGATAGATTAAAGGGGCTTTGTGTTACTCAGTCTACATTGAATTTTTTTAACATTATGGGTAATTTTTTCACGGGCCTTAACCCTCTCCTGAGAGGAGACCCGAGCCCAGCAGTGGGACATTATGGGTTGTTAATTGAACAACGTCTTAAACCATTTTCTTAAAGGCCAAGAACCTGGGTACGGCATTAAATATTACATTTTTGTCTGCTTGATCCACCTCATAACAAAAACACTCTGATCTTTCAGTTAGGTAGCTACGAATTAATCATACTTCAGAGTTACACATCTCATTTCCTACTGCTCATGACTTGTAGACGTGTGAAGTGGTTCATTAATAGCAAAGTGAACAAAAATATTATTGTTGTGGCGCATAGACTTCGCTCAGAACACTATCCGTCTAGGAAGTTTGGTCATCTTATGAAGAAAGTAGATACACCGGACTGTGAGATGTGTGGGACTCTTGATGATGTCCAACACTTACTGACGGAGTGTGTAAAGTATCGAAAACAAAGTGAAGCGTTGGTGCGTAAATACGATTTAAATACTTATGATATTGGTATGTTTGTTAACATTTTAGGAAACCCAACCTCAAGTGCTGCACTTGACTTATTCGGAATGTTTACGCATCAAAAGCTTTGACTTGATTTTGTATATAGAATATAACATAGGATAAGGTACGATGGGACTAACATATTACCATGTAATAAAAGTCTCTAAACTAATAAAGATTAAAAAAAATGCTTATCAGATCGCATTGTTTATAGTGGTTTTTATTATTAAGGAAAATCCTTGAAGAAATCGCATATTTACTATACAATTTTTAATTCTTTTTTTGATTACCTATTAACGAATTGGTTTCTTTACCATCGTACAAAGGAGGTTTTTAACGTGCCCTACTGGCCAGGTTGCATATTCAAACGTTAATAGGTAATAAACAAATGTATCCGAATGACGTCTCTCAAAGCTAAGTCATGTGGCCAAAACAAAGGAGGTATTTGCGAGTGTAGAAAGAGAATCGACGCGAAATACTTGCAACTTGGCTAACATTTGTGCCTATCGTTACGGCTACAGGACTTCGATATACTCCTTGACTTGTGGAGGTATGACAGCAGTTGTTTAACTTAAAAAATCAAAGACCAGTCGTAGTAAACTCAAAGTCGATCCAAACCTGATTAGTTAAAGATTCGGAAGAAGAAGAGTTTATTGATGGAGATATATTTTTTGTACAATTGTAATTTTGGATCCATATATATTTAGGATGGATAGAGACGTACGTTACGCAGACTTGCACACACGTCTACCCTCGCCGGCGTTTCTCACAATAATACTCAATACTGTGTTGCGTCTGAAATTACGACTATATATTAGTGAGCGAGTGAGCAACCTAGTGATATGGCTAGATGGGCACACAAACGTTAAGTTTGTAAGTCTTAGCTATATTTTAGAGTTAAGTAGACGATAATCATCCGTTAATTATATTGTGTATGTACCTATGTGGTATAAATCGCGGATTTTATTACTTTTGAATCATTTTGCTTTTTTCATTGATTTTAATTGTGTTATAAAGAATTTATTTTTTCTAAAATTAAAATAGCTTAAGTTACCTTTTATATAATCGGACTGAGAATTTCCTGTCAAAATCGGTCCAGCCATTCTACAGATTAGTCGGAACAAACAGATGGGTAAAAAAATAAAAAGTTGATTATTTGTACCGTATATACTTTCATATGCATTTAATGGCAACCTGTTAATTTAAAATTACAAACAGAAACTTCAATTATATTTAAATGAATGAATGAAATGGAGCTGTGAGTTAAAGTTAGTCATCAATATAAATATATTGATGACTAACTTTAACTCACAGCTCCACTCGCACTAATCTCGGTTATCGCAATAAAAAGTGGACTGTCTTTCTTCAAGAATCAAAGTATCTCCAAGCCAAATTTCATTGAAATCGGCACAGCAGCTTAGCAATGAAAGCGTATCAGATAACAAGACAGAGTTACTTATGAATTTATAAGATTAGTGTGGATATGGACACGTAATTTATTTACCATGTAAAAATAGTCAGCTCATTGCTAATAATTCGAGTTAAAGAATTACACGTTTTGATAAAACAGTATGAGGTTACAAGAATGAAACAATGACGTCACGTATGTGTGTCAGATTGCTTGAAGATCTTGTTCATATAAATGTAACAGTTTGTTATCTGTGACTAATTTGAATTATATTGGAAATATTAGGTCATGAATTTATTTATTTTCCTCTTTGTGTTAAAAGAAAAGAGTGTCTTAATAACTTACTATGGGACTATATGGATAATCAAAGATCGTTGATGATGATGATATGAAAATATTAATAATTTTACTTTGAGCGAATCGGGAAACGAAATTAATGTGGATAAACAAAAATTAACAAAAACAAAAATATACCTTTGAAAGCCTCACGTTTCTAACAGCCTGCACTGATCTTAGTCAAAGAATGACTTTGGTCTCTCAGCCTTAATTCCCATAAACATAATTTAATGAGTATTATAAACTAAGACGATTATTGTTAATAAATATGGACGAATCTTAAGTAGCTCTTCAGGTAGCAGAGCCACCTAGAGTAAAATAATAGCGTTCGGGCGGTCAGTGTTACGTTGGTGAGTGCGCGACCGGAGGCCCAACGATGCCTGATAAGAAACACTAGGCTACCATACTATGGGTCACCAAGCTGCATTGTTACATTGTCTGCATTCGCAATGAGTATGCTGACCACCACTCTTGCATTTTACTTATGGTTTCCTTCAGGCAGAGAAAATAAAAAAATGGATTCCATTAGACCCTCGAATTCCTATTATTAGAAAAATGCAAAACATTGGGGTAATGTGATTGCAAGATTCCGCAGATTGAGTAGTACCTGGTATAGTTACAAATACTATGCTTACTTTAGGGTCAGATGTCTCTGTGTGAGATTACCTGCTATAAAGAAAATACCTATACGAAATGTATTTAAATTCAAGCAGCAACTGTGTCAGGTCAAAGTCCTTTATGTTTGCTTCGACAACATACTCTCGTTGCACGATAACTAGCTGATAACCTAAATAAACTGAACAATTCTCTACCTGTGCAGTACACGATTTAAGATATACATATTTATATAAGAACTTAAGGGCATTGTTTAAATATGTAATTTTATTAATTTAGAGGCAAATATTTGGGCAAAATCTCTCCGAATATAGGATAAAACTGCCTAGAAACATTCCGTTAATTCAAGTCTTGATGACATTGCTTAAATATGTAAGTTATTTATTAATTTAAGCAAATATTTAGGCTGAATCTCGACGGATTTACGATAAAACTGTCTTCTCTAGATAGTTTTATCTCACTTCAGTGAATGCATGTTAAGTCAACAATAAAAGAATAAAGTGATGTCTTCTCCCGAAGCTGTTCAGGGTGCTTTTCACTTCCACCTGCATTATGGACAAATTAAACCTTGACTTTACAGAGGTTAATATGTATCATATAATAAATATATCAATTATAATATAATACATCCTCGAAAAAACCTCCAAGAATTTTCGTTGTTACTTTTATTTATATATATATACTATTTAATAAGTGAGGATACCAATGCCATAAAACGTTCTGTCCACTTATTTTAATGTGTATAATATTATTGTAATCTTATTCTTACTAGTGTTTGAAAATATAATAATTTAGTCAATCTTTATTTTTTTCTGTTCTTATATGAAAAGAAGGAAACAAGCCATAAAAGAGATAAATATAAGTGTTAAATATTAATGAAGGACTTTCGGCTCAGTGATCAGATCCTAATCAGTGGTGAGACCTGGAGGTAAGATCCCCTGCAACATTTATAAATGTATGTAAAGAGGCGCGGGAGTTGAGCAGAAATACCAACTGTACCAGGTCCTCGTGGAGGAATGAAAGGAACGACATGGGCAACTGAACTCTGGGCACGCCGTTATTGCGGCGATAAAACCCGTTATGTAAGATTGGTTCGAGAGACATCACGGAACCCTTTCATACCGGCTAGCGCAGGTGATCACTGGAAAGGGATGCACTGTAGACACGGCGCTCCTCACGCGAGCAGAATGTCGGTCGTGAGGGGAACCGAGGCGTGATCCTGTGGCGGCCAGCGGTGTGAGGGTTCTCTCGCACGTTAACATGATTGCGGCCATGTTGCGGAGCGAGAGCGCGTGGAAGTCCGTCGTCTCTTTCCGCGACCAAGTTACGCTTGCGAAGGAGATGGCGAGGAGTAGAGGTTAAGAACTCTCCTGGTCCTCCAGGCCCGGGAACAGACCAGGTGACATGCAGATGATTCGGGCGCTACAAAACGATCTCCGCCCTCCATAAGCGCAAGCTTGAGGATGACAGGTGAGGCAATCTGACATCCTAGCAGTAAGCAATTATTATGGGTAATTGGAGCCCTAACAAGTCCGGTAACAGTCTATATACGGAATTTCAGTATCTCCAAGTACTTGCGTTATGGAGGTACTGCAACAGTCACTTCACGAGAAAATCAGAGTTCAGCTGTGTGTTAGTGAACTCTGATCTTAACATTAATTTGAAAAAAAAGACTGACAAAAAATATATATTGATAATGCTTTCGTTTGAGAATGAGTGTCGACTGTTTTCAACAACCTGTCTCTGGTTAAAACTGGAGAAAGTGGATATTTTTTTCAAATGTGATTCAATTTGACTTTTCATTGCGACTGCTGTTGCAAGAGGTCTCGGGTTCGATTCCTGAGTCGGGCCAAATGTTTGTATGACCTGCAAATATTTCTTTCGGAGTTTGGGTGTTTTCTATGTATAATATGTATGTATTTACAAAAAAAAAGTATATAAGTATTAATATCAGTTATCTAGTACCCATAGTACAAGCTCTGCTTAGTTTGGGACTAGATGGTGTTGTGTGTTAAAATGTCTGAAAATATTTATTTATTTATTTTATTTTATTTTTTTTATTAATATGCTTTTTAAGGTAAATTCAGACCGTTTTTAATATCTTTCTCTAGTTGAAATTGAAGATAGGTTAATAAATAACAGAGTCATACGAAATCAGTTATTTTTTCTTTTTTTTTCTTATCAAGCAAATCAATTCTGTCAGTTGTTCCGATAATTAAAATGGATTAATAAGATTAAATTCGGATTAATGTTGTCTCGTATATTGCAACGATAATAATGTAATTTATGAGTGCCTGTCCTGATTTCTCAAAATATATATGTAGTTGTACGTTTAAGTTAAAATGAAATGTTAAATATTTCATTACGGGAATAGTGACAATATTAATATAATTAAATCGTAGTCATTGACCTTTTCAATAAATAGCAATCATTATAGTATAATTTTTTAGTGGCAGTACATTTTTTGGCAAGTATCAAGGGTCAGATGGACCGTAATGACACCACTGTCCAATCCTGAAAGCCAATGTGAGGCATTACGCTCGTAGGTTTTAACTGCGTGAGTCAGGCTAACTAAATCCCAACCCTCCTTCTTCCTTCTTCTAATCTGCGGAGAGACCTCTTAAAGGGCTGCAATGCCCTTGTAGCTCTTGATTGGCAGGGTACAGGCTACATATAACGCTTTTACTTTTTCTGTCTAATTTTTAACATAAAAAATAATCTCGTCTATAAATTATACAAATAAATAGAATTGAAGTGTATGTTCTTAACTTCAAATTAACAGCTTTTCACTAAATGCTTCTGAAAGTTCATAAGTTACTTAATTTTTTTAAATTTTTCATCTGAATGTTTGTTCTGGCTAATCTCTGGAACGGCTCGACTAATTGTGACAGGACTTCCAGTGACGGATAGCTAATGTTAAAGGGAGTTTCTTGGGTTATTCATATGTTAAAAAAATAAGGTTTCGCGACCACGACATTAAAACCAATTCAATTGTGAACACTTTCCGATTCAAAAACAACATATTTCATGGTTAATGCCGCGGGCCAGAGTTAGTAAGATGTAGAATATACCGTAGTGCATTTTCCAACTGCCTACACTTTAAGTATCTACATTGTAACTTCGAGTCAATTACAAACATATGAGATATCAGTTATAATGTGTGTTATCATCATAAGAACTCTACGTGCTTCAAATACCGTTGTTCAGGCCTGTAAAAGTACCTTAAGCACTTCACGTATAGTGCCACTGATAAATAGGCCATTATGTGTTACACCTATCAACAACGGTATTCTTGGAGACAATTGTGGAGAGTATTCTTGTAAAATAAGTGTAGTGTTGGAGTAATCAAACAGAAGGGGTGGTTAGGTACTTATTTGGTGTTGACCAATGAAAGAATGTGAACAGCCCTATAGGATTAAGAATAAGGAGTGTGACCTCAGACAATAAACTTCGTAAAAACCGTATAAGGAAACGCAGGAAAATAGCACGCCGAGTGAATAATACATAGTATTACACAATCCATTTTAAAATTTTAAATTCAAAAGTAACTCTGCCTATTATGCTATCGAGGCTTAACAACTACACCAGTTTAATTAAATTTGGGATGGAGATACTTTGACTATTGAAGGCAGTACCCAGCCTGATCCCACAGTGATAATACCTGAATCTGGCAATGGTATGACTTAGCCTCGCATCTTTTTCCAAAACTAGGTTGAGGTCACTTTAAGTCTACCTTGGTCTACTATCTTACGGCTGAACTTACTTTTTTTGCTTGGTGCGACAGACATGTGACCTTCACTACCCAAATAATAGGCAATATCGAGGTTCTATAGAAAGACAGTTGTCGAACATTTTAGGGCTCCAAGTGTTGTGGGTGTAAATCCCACATGGGAGAATACTTTGTGTGATCCACAAATTGTTGTTCTAAGTCTGGGTGATCTTTGTGACACTTTTTTTCTGATGTTTGTGTATGTTTGTAAAGTCCGCTGCGTCACAGGATATATATTCCTAATGAAGGGAATTGTCTTTAAAAAATGCACTTAGCCACAAGCCTCACCTGATAAATACTTGAATACTTGACAGCCAAGTTAACATTCTACAAACGTAAACGATAATAGAAAACCAGCAAATGTATGGGAATTGTCTCTCAATGGTAAATCACGTTGTCAAATAATACAGCTTGTAAAAGAAGAGAACGTTAGAGATTGTAGAAAGAAAGAAAATCTGTTCATAGCATTTGCATCTTTACTAAAAGGGCTGGACTGATTTTATATGATCTGATTTGATGCTTATAGTGCCGGTTGCGAGTGATGTAAGCATCAGAGTGTCAACCTGCTGGAAAACCTTATTAATACTCATTGTCATTACAGTTACCTACTGTATTTTTAAGTGAAAAATCAAAATGTAAACTTAGCAAGCTAGGAACACTGTACCTACCTTCACAATATTGTAACATGGTTACAAGTAAATAAATATTAAAATATTATTATCTAGCTTATAAAATTCTCGTGTCGCGGTGTTTGTTGCCAAACTCCTCGAAACAGGCTGTACCGATTTTTATGAAAGATACCCCTATGATATATACCCCTAAATGATACGAGTAATCCTTCCTTATTTTTTTTATATTTAGCAAAATAAAGCTTGCCGGTTCAGCTAGTATTATTATATAAAAGTTTAAATCTATAATTTAAACGAAACACATTCTCATAAAAATACAATTAATTGCCCAAATTACGATTAATATTATACCTGTCAACTATAAATAAGTAAAAATTATCATTTGATAAAAAAATTCACTTTCGTTTGATTAATAAGACACGATAATATAATTTATTTACATAAAGCGTTAAGAACATCACAATGCAACTGACGTAGGCACATAATATCTGTAATGCAGTAAATCAAATTCTTTATAGCCATTTTTAAACAAGAAATTGATTTACTTTGATTTAAGGTCTTATGTCCCCTGGATTGGGCAGAGAGAGTCCACAGCAATCCGCCATCACGTTTGGTCGTGAGCTTCGCATATTATTTCGCTCCACGTCCTTCCGACCTTCTTCGTCTCGTCTGGAACTGTGCGAGGCCAGGTCTGTTTGGGATGGCCACGTTTCCGCTTTCCTTGCGGATTCCAATCTAGCGCCTGTTTGGCGATATGATCGGAATCCCTTCACAGTGTGTGACCAATCCAGGTCCACTTGCGACGCTTGATCTGTTGGTCAATCGGCGACTCGCAGCAGCGCTCTATGAGGTATTCGTTGAAAATTTTAGCGGGTCACTAAATACCGAGAATTTAACGAAGACAACGGCTTACAATGACCTGGAGCCGACGCGAGATACCCTTGGTGACCTTCCACGTCTCACAACCGTATAGCAGCACAGATATGACGTTGAACCGGAATATCTTTAGTTTTACTCTGCGTGTCAATTTCCGAGTCTGCTATACGGGTCGCGATTGTGCGAAGGATGCTTGAGCCTAGACAATGCGCCATTCACTATAACTCGCATCTGGCGCAAGAAAGCATGTATACAAATTGGGTTTAAATAATTGCATCATCATATTCTCAGTTCAAAGTCGTGAAAAATTGGACATAGGTCTCTCCCAACGTTATAACGTCATCATCATCGGCCTACTGCAGTCCAATGTTCGACAAAGTCTCTCCCGTCACACGCCACTCTGATTAAATTAGGACCTCTTGCATCCAGGTTTTGCCAGCCATCTTGTAAAACATCTCCTCACTCTACCTGGCTTGTGAGAGTGCGAGTGCAAAGACGTGATCTTCATTCTAGAACTGTTGTCAGTTTTGCGGTTAATATGGCCCTACCTACTGCCACTTCACCATGCTAATCCGGGCTGGGCTATGTCGATGGTCTTAGTTTTCTGCTAATCATCTCATTACTGACTGTGTCTGTGATCCTTCAGAGAAACGCCGAGATTAGCACAATTACGTATTTAATAATATTTTTTTTTATATGAAGGTGTAGAAAACTTGTGAGAAATAGAGTCGTGCTTAAAAGTTATAAGTTACTAACTGATCTACGCAACTCGACTGGAGTGATGCCACGACCTGGTAGAACACACCTGTGTGTTGACATGAAACAACACCTGCGCTGTGTTTCCCCATCCGCATCACCCGAAGGTCGGTAACGAACTTGTGACGCCTCTGGTGTTGTGGGTGTCCATGTGTGGCGGTAATCGCTTACCATAAGGCGATCCATCTGTTCGTTTGCCCCCTCATTCCATTAAAAATCAACTGCTAAGCCTTCCTTCCTAGTCATTCACTCTTGACGGAATGGTTGCGGTTAACTATGCTGCATTTCGATGGCCACTGAGGCTTTCACGATGAGTCTCCACTTGTTACGTTCATGGCGTCTCGGGAACTCTGGACGATGGAGGTTTGTGTTGTAACTCTGATAAGGTCTGTCCAACGCGTAGATGAGCGCCGCCGTGACCGCTAGCCCGAGTCAATTCGTCTCTAAACACCTAGTCATCCATGGAGTGTTCGTCGCGAACAGTGTAATCGAAGTATTTAAGGATTTTTACTTGCACAGTCAACGATAATCTCTCTTTTATTTTTAGATTTCTTACTAAAACTACTAATGGAATGTAGGTTTTTCTGATTAAATCCAAGTGTACATAGAATTTGTTAAATACTTCCTCTAATTGACACAAATGACATAATCATGACCACTTAAATGATGCGGTGTCATATTTCGCAGACAAATAAAACAGTCAGTACTTGATACCTTGACTAACATTCTGCTTACTTAACTTAAAGCTAACTTAGTATTTACTTATTCATCGAAGAATTACGAACTATGAAGATCTGTTTAAGTCTCAAAAGTTGTTGTGTAATTAAAACTTCTGAACGAAATCTAAGTATCTACTTCGAGCTTTCGGAGAATCGATCACTGTGTCAAACAATATTTGCGACCTCTAAAGACTCTAGCTCTAGCAGTTAGATTTCCATTCACCTTAGTAGAAAAAGATCTTTTAGCGACGCAGTTAGAGTCTAATACAAAAATCGACAATAAAACACAGCATAATTTTTACAAGTTTGGACACATGCTATTCTTTACTGCATGGCCTGAATTATATGAAGAATTCTGGACATCTAAGGAACCAAAAGTACTAAATCATCCTTTTTTTAAATTTAAATCGAACCAATTTTTTTCTGCACTTCTTCAATATTCGGAACATAAAGATATAATTAACTGACGATATCTTATCGTTATCTTCAAGATATGGCAGTGACACGCTAGCTTTGCCAACTGACACTTGTCAGTATTAAGTATACCTTCTTATGTCGTGTTAGTTGTACCACAACTAAAGATTTTATTACGTGTAAGTGTGTTGTGAACTTTCGAATAAGGCACCAGATAAAGGAGCTTGCGGATGAGATAGTGAAGCTGTGGTAAGTGTAATGTATCTTTTAACTATGACTAAAATAGCTTAGAACGGTTACATTAATTTTGTTTTATTATTTTTGGTAAACTGTTATGAAAATTTCACTTTTGAAGTGTTATATAGTGGCCTGTAAGTTAAGTATTTAGAGATCGTAACTACTGAGCCAAGCCGCGATTCTGTGGTCGTGGATTTGATTCTCAGTAAAGAACTGTGTAACAAGTATGAACCTTGGTTGTAATGTGTATCTGCTTAAAAATATAAGTATGTTTATAATAATTCTGGTAAGCGTTTCCTGGTATTTTAACGCACGATGTATAATGTTATTAATATAAAAGAAAACTCTATCTAAACTTAAGCTATCTAAAATTACGATACTTGTCGGAAGTTATATCAGGATAAAAAATTTTTAAAATGTTTTAATCAATATCTTGATGGGTACAGTCGACATGTTTATTTTTAATTGATTTTTGATATAGTTATTTTGTTTTGTTCATTCATTAATTGGTATTTTTTTTTCAATTAACGTCTACTGTCGTGAGTGGGCGTATTTCTGAATCGAGTACTTTCGCAAGTGATAACCTTTTTCTTTCTTTACTTTTCTTGGTTTGATTTTTCTTTGTTCAATGCAATCTTCGTAAATGATAAAAAAATTGCAAAAGAAATCCGACGACACGAGAAGCACCAGCTTTCAAATGAAAAAAACAATCATAAATTTGATTCTCCTAGTCGAATGTTCTGAGGTAACAAACATAAAAGAAATACAGTCGAATTCGAAACTTTCTCCTTTTTTCAAGTCGGTTAAAAAGGAAGACGACAGCTGAATAGTCTTTCATTCTTATGATTTCCTTAAAAAGACAGTTTACCAATAAATAAATAAATATATTGGACATCTAACACACAACGCCATCTAGTCCTAAGCTAAGCAGAGCTTGCGTTATGGGTACTAGACAACTCTGGGAGGGGTCCGGATGGCGTAAGAAAGCGGTTCCCGGATCTCTCCCGTCTCAGGCGCAGAGTGGCACACCGTGGTGGTTTAGTGGGTAGTCTGGCGAGTCAGTCAGGAGTCCCACAAAAAGCGAACCCCCTGTGCCCGCGAGGGGGGGAGCGAAGTGCGTAAAGGCATTCCACCACGTCAAAAACTAAAAATGGGTACTAGACAACTGATATAAATACTTTGTAGATCATACAAACATTTCATCCGACCCATGCGTCGAACCCGAAACCTCAAGCACACCAGTCGCATACGCTACCGAGGCAGTTATAGTAAAAATACATAGTACAGTATCTATCTTTCATTAGGATTATTAAATTTTAGCCTTTTATACACAACTGAGTGTGACTTGGTTGCTACAGCCGTTTAGGTCAGTAGGAGTCATTGCCGGCCCATCCTTTGAGGTGAAAGGTTTGGACATCATATCAGAAGGAATTTCTGCAGGCAGCAATTCATTACATAAGTTGGTTAAGCGTGGCAATAAGTTTTCTGATAAGCGCGTAGTTTACCAATCGCGCCAAATTTTATCGCCTGCAAAGAAAGAAAGTCAAATTAAATTCGTCAAATCAAAAAATATTAATAATGCATTTGTGTCGTCATGTCAGAAGTTTCCTTCAGAGCACGCTCCATTTCTTGCAAGGGATCATGCCGATTTTAAGCACATAACCAACCATTAATTAACCATTTTAGTAATACGAGCCCCGATCGACAAAAGACGGTAACAGTATTCCTCACGTGGCCGATAAAGTTGTCGAAGCATTCTAGGAAGTGTATTAAACTGTCTTCATCGACTCCATCTGTGCAGCACATCAAACTTCTTTGAGGATAAATTGATCTTATCTTAAAAATAACCGCAAGATTAATCTTCAAACGATGGTAATATGTCCACGCAAGAATCTAATACCAACTGCGACAGTTATAGAGACATTGCGAGATGATACGGTATATGGTATCTTTATAGTTGTGTAATAACAGTGTCTACACTGCCAAAGTCAATTAATTATGACTAACTGACGTATGCGACTACTGTGCTTGAGGTTTCGGGTTCGATTCCCGGGTCGGTCCAAGTATTTGTGTGATCTGCAAATGTATGTTTCGGAGTTTGGGTGTTTTCTATATATAATCAGTATGTATTCACAAAAAAAGTATATATGTATTTATATTAGTTATCTAGTACCCATAACACAAGCTCTCCTTAGTTTGAGACTAGATGGCGTTGTATGTTAGATGTCCGAAAAATATTTATTTATTTATTTGCTTTCTCGAAAGCAATATTTTCTTAATTTTGCCAATTTTTTTCATTAAGCTCGGCTGCTATTGACGATAAAATGTGTTTTTAATCCAATAGACTGGATGACGAATTAAGCGCGTTCATCAAAACAGAAAAACTTTTCAGTGTAATAATATTAGTTTAGTACAAAACACATACTTCAGCGCCATCTAGTTAAGCCAAGAGTAAGCTACACTTCAAGTTATTGTAGTGGGCAGTCCTAGAATTGTGTCAAGAATAGACTGAACACAGCTCCCAAACATAATGTTTAACGGTACTGCACTACCAATGAGTACCTGTATTAAAAATCTAGGTATTTACATAGATAATACCTTAACTTGTGGTCCTCAACTGCGAGAGGTCAGTCGAAAGTTATTTGTATCGGCGGGATCCTTGCGAAGACTACGAAATTTTCCCCCAACAGCCACTAAAATTGCACTTGCACAATCCCTTCTTCTTCCTATACTCGATTACGCTGATGTCAGTTCTCTCGATATCACGGAGGAGCAATTTGACAAACTTGAGCGCCTTCAAAACTTTTGTACTAGATTCATATTTGGACTACATAACTATGATCATGTATCTGAATATCGAAATCTGCTTAAGTGGCTCCCAACTCGCCTTCGTCATCCGTGCACTACACCTTATTTAAAAGAACGCTTTGTTTTCCTCTGTGACACACATTCAAGATCCCTGAGGTCATCTGAATCTCTGGAACTGGCATTACCAACTCACTGCTCCAGGTTCTTTGATAAGTCGTTTACTGTCCAGGCGGGCCAATGTTGAATTACCAATGGCTATAAGGCGTGCCAAATCTTTGCCCATTTTCCATAAAAATGCTCAAAGAACATTACCTATCTTCGTAAGTTCTGAATTGCCTAAACCTTTTTTTTATTATTATTATTTTTCATTCATTTATATCGAAAGTGTGGATATTGTATATATTTATGTATTTATTTGATTGTATAAATGTGTAATACTAAATCTTTTATTATTGTTATTCATCTTATTTTCCTTTTATATTACATTTATTTATTTTTTCACACCAAATTACCCATAAATTCGAATTACTACAGTTAATTTGCCTTCAATCTAAAGGTTGCCTGGAAGAAATTGCTCTTTAGCGATAAGGCCGTCATTTGTACATAGTCGTTAATATGTTATGCTCCCGAATATAAACTATTTTAACTGGTAAAAGTTTATTCTATTCTATTCTATTCTATTCTACACCAAAAACCGAAAATCGCAAAACGAGGCATCTAATGTAATGTAGACATTCTGTATGATGAATATGAAATCCTTGTCCCACATTTTGACTATTTGTTTAAGGTAAAACACTCAAATAAATTATTATGACAAGAGTGTAGTGTGCTATGAATGGCCCTTGTTTGTATGTTAGAATCTAAATGTCTATTCTTATCAGTCGCTAAGATTAGTTACGGAGATTAAAAACAAGCATATTCCATTGTAGGTCAATTACTTATGAGGTATTGTTTCTCAAGATGAAAGTGCCTTTGAAGGAACGGGTTTTATGTTCCTTCAACATAAACTTATGATCCTCCAGAGAATGCTCCACGACATTATACCTCCAACAGTTTGTCTTGGTTTTCTTCTTGTCTCCAAAGGATGCTGGATTTCTTACAGTCGACGTTCACGCGGATTAACACTGTGACCCACAAATTATTTTGCAGATAATGCGAACTGTCTGCCGTGCATACATACAAATAAGGAACTGTCGACCCACTTATAGTGGGCTATATGTGATTAGCATTGCACAATTAACATCTGATCTGAAGCTGAAATAAGCTCCTAGGCGAAGTGTTTACCGGTATGGGTGATATTAGGAAGCTGTACTAATAAGCGCAAACACTTTCATTCTGCAATGTGGCATTCGTATTTAGCTTCTTCCTAATTCGATGTATCTTTGTGATGACATTGAAGTATATTTCGTGAAAGTCACAAAATTATTTCATTGCAAGTGGAATTGATTTAGTACAATTGTTATCTTAAATCTAATTGTAATGCACCGAAATGATTATTATGATTATTTATTTGTTATAATCATTGATCACGATAACTTATTAATAAATCACTGTAGTTATCAAAACCCAATATTTCCATGAAACATTTCAAGTATGCCTGGCAAAGTGACCACCCAAGACAACCTGAGAGTTTTGATCATCATACTTACCGTGAATATAGTCAATGCGTTAATGCAGCGTAGTGATTCAAACTATGGGGGCCACTTGAGATGCTTCTGCATCATTGGGACTCTGGTTTCACACTCACAAATCTAAAACCACAGCACGATTGCTGACATTTTAATTTGGTCTTCAGAGAGCGGGTAATACCGTCCGGTTCGAGCCGGCCCGTTCAATCTGAAATCAGCGAAGGTCTACTACTTTTAAAATGAACCTAACAATATATTAAATTAAAAGGAAGTATCCACTATTCAATGTTCCATTCGTCAAAAGATTTGTATTGCGCCATGTATGAAGGATTGGTTCTATAGACAACACATGATTCTCTACTCCTTCTAATACACGGGGAAAGATCCTTTGGGGATCCATGTTTGACCTACTACCAGTGTCACCACAGAAATGGCTGGAGTATGGAAATGGCCCTCTATGCGGCTTACAGTATTCCAGGCGAGACTGGAGAAAAGGCATAACCTCGTGATAGCCTTTGAAGTGAGTCTCTTTCTCTCAGTACTTTTATTGAGGGTAGAGGTACGGCTTAATTTTATAATAATCTCAGTTAAAATGTTTAATAAAAGGTTTTAAATTATTACTCTAAGTCAACTATTAATTGTATTCTACACCTGGTGTACAAGACATACTAAATAAATACCATTTTCAGGTACCATCTCTTTGATATAAGCCAGAAGAGCAGAAAAAAACAGCCAAAATGTTAGCCGCAGCGGCGAACACACTCGCTCCGCGGTTAATTCGCATCACCCACAGGAAGCCTATCATAGAAAACTTCGTATTTAAACTGCACTATCAGATGACAGTGACGATGCTCATAGCCTTCGTGATCCTCGTCTGCGCTCGGGAGTACTTCGGAGACCACATCAGATGTATCTCAGACCAGGGTGTACCTGATCATGTCATCCAGACTTATTGCTTCTTCATGGCTACGTTTACTATTGTAAGTTTATATTTTTATCACTAAATTTATTGAAATCTACAAATTATTGTGATAGCTATTTCGTGATTGACAAGAGTGACGTTCTCCTTATCCTCTGTCACTATTTTAATCCTCTCAAAGCTCAATCATTTCAATACCAGCGATTCTATTTTGATTTGACCACCTTGTTGCGATGACTTTATGATGACTTTACGAGTTTTGTGTTCCATTCATGTATGATTTTGTTAAGTCATCTTTGAGAGTCAATCTAAGACTTCGAATAAATTGATTTGATAACCATCTTTAAAAAGAAACTTAGAATTATGATATACCATTTATGGAATATGTTTTTGGGGTAAAACGGGACTCCATTTCTAAGACTTCGCTGTCAGTATTTCCATCCGTCTTTCAGTAGGCTGTATCTCATGAACCGTGATAGTTAGACACTTGAAATTTTCAAAGATGATGAATTTCTGTTGCCGCTAATATGTCAAGTACTTAAAAAAAGTGGCATAAAATAAGGAGGCTCCCGTACACGAATCGTTTGCTCGAACGAATTTTTTGTTCGTATTTGCTTCATATTGATAACCGCAACAGGACGCTTGAAATGTATAAATAATAGTATGAAACCGACCATCACTTGGCCGATTTTTTATGTTAAGCTGTCAAATTGAAGAAAATCGAATTCGACCGATGAAACTTCACTATTCGCAAGCGAGTTAAAGGAACAAAATAGTGATTACTATCAATAGCCGGTCACAGTCTGTGCTGGACATAGGCATCTCTTTACAAAGGAAGTTTAAATTAATAATAAACATAAAAATCTTTCTCGGAAATTTACAACAAATCTAACTGGTAATCAAATGTGATTAGGATTAGCAAGCTGAAGTGGCAGTGGGCTGGCCACATTTTCCTAGAACCGATAACCGTTGGGGTACCGAGTTCTTGAGTGGAGACTGCATCTCGGTAAACGTAGCCACTCCTCCAAATCATCACTCCACCTGGCCTGTGGACCAGGTGGAGTGATGATTTGTGCAAGACGGCTGGCAGGAACTGGATAAAACTCAAGTCGAAGACAAGCAGGCGATTAGCGCCCAAAAGTGGGCACGGGTACTGAAGTTCTCGTAATGAAGTATATTTTGATTATTACGGGTAGTGAATGTAGTATATTTTGACTTGATTCTACAAACTGATTTGAATTGAATTTAAAACTTTCTTCGTAATTTTTTCAACCGACTTCAAAAAAAAGAAAGAGGTTCTCGATTTGAAGATTTTCTTTTTTTATGAAAGCTGGTCTAGTTTTAGAAGTTGGTTTGTTTATTTCTTTCTTGTAATTCCTTTTCAAACACTAACTACAGATGTTAATAGGCATTAGTGTTGGTAATTATTGCTGTATCATATCGAACAATTTATTACTCTATTTATGGGATTATCTTATCTGGCCTCTTCAGAATCTATCGTGGCTTTAGCGACAGGATTAACCAATTGCAGTACCGATACCTAGTTATGTTTTCTTTAATCAGGCCGACAAGTTGAACTTGGCCTACTTTCATTGAACGAAATTTTCTTAAACGATATTGTAATCTTCCTTTTTATTGATATTCAAGAATCTAGGTCAATGTTAAGTACGGCGTGACCCTTTCATGATTGTTCGCAAAGACTCTTGCGATACAGGAGTTAGTCCTAGTACAGGAATTGTCTTTATGAATGTACCTTTGGAAGGTTTTGATTATCTTGCAGTGCAGTTGGTTTTAATATGAAGTTTAAGCAGCTTGAAGCTAAGCTTGATTGATTGTGGATTCAAGAGATACTTGATTATTTTATTCCATATAAGTACTTAATTTAATACCAAATAAATAGTATGTGTATATTCATATAATAATAATATATGGAAGTACACTTTGTGTTTTGTTGTTTCACTATGGAAGTACCGCCCTTACACTCCGTCTCACATTTTATGTACTCTCTTCTAACTGTAATATTATAGTGTGCAAATAAAGAGTTTTCTATATATCGATCTATCAAATATATATTTAAGTGAAATGACAGACATACATAAATAGACGTAACCCTTTATAGATTCTATATTACCTTTGAAGTGCTAACCCTTCAATTAAAAATATACACTTTTCCGTAATAGGGAAAAGTCTATGCTCTTCAATGATTGGAGACCACCTATGAATTCATGACCTTTTGAGCCATTAAGCAGTCCAAGTCCTGTTTCTCATTCAAGAGCCATTCTACAATTCTATTATCTTACTCTACTTACCCTTTTCTCTACCTCATCTGAAAACAGAGAAGCTATGAATCGAAGTGAGCTGTTGTTGCGATAATATTGTAAATTATTTTCCATTTCTCCAGGTTCGTCACTACAATGAAAGTCTCCTAGAAGGTGGCTTCCTTCCTCATCCTGGTGTGGGGCCTATCTCTGAATCGGATGAGACACTACACCATACATATTACCAGTGGGTGCCGTTCGTGCTATTTATACAGGCTATCTGCTTTTATATTCCTCACTACATCTGGAAGAAGAAAGAAGGTACGTTTTCGTAAACCAATAAAATACTACAGAATAAATAGTTTTACTCTTGCTTCGAGGAAACATTTGAATGATTTAAGATGTTTCTTATCCTTTCCCTCTAGTGGCGAATTATGAATATGGTGTTTTGCTTTGGCTTATTAAAAGTTGTTGATGGTTGATTATTGACATGGTTTTTAAGGACATAAATTATATCAAGTGGACGTTTAGAGTCAGGGCGTATCTGTGGATTTATAACCTGGCTTATAATGTATTAAGTATTCGGTTTAAAATCGAAGACATATGTGTTATTAATCCGATTCGATTAAATTAGGATTATTTCAATGAAGAACCGACAACGGCAACTCACGTTTTCTTTGACACTTAATCAATATTACTGTAAATACCGTGTTATTAGTCATCAATCACCAGAAACCGCCTATGTATGCCATGACGTTTATCAAGATAAAACGTTTTGGATACAAGTTATTGTTAAAAATGATCTAATTTTTCTGATAATCTGGATACCCACACAAACAATGAGGCAGTTGATAAGACATTCTCAGTGCTTGATTCATTTATTATTAACCTAGATCATTTGTCGAAAAAAGATGGTTAAGTAAATTAAAATACAAAGAGTGATGGTTAAATAACCCTTTATTAAGATGAGCTCATTCTATACTAATACTCACACATATAAATTAAACAAAATAATTTAGCACTAACACAAGACTCATAGTTCAAATGTTCTAGTAGTTTTAGTGGTATCGCTTCCTACTGCGGGTTAAGATAATGGTTCCATTGCCATAGGAAACATTACTCTCTGTGATCTACAAATTGTTGTTGTGGGTATGAATGTAGATGTGGCTGTGGGAAATATCTAGTTGCAGTTTAAATTGTGACGAATACGAAATCAAATTCGATTGGTGTCAAAAGTAAAAGGAACACTTTTGTATTGTTTTAGATTCATTTTCATTAAAATTTTTGTTTAGGTGGCAGAATACATGCTTTAGTCCAAGGATTGCAGTACGCATCGCTGGCTCTGGAAAATGATGACATGAAGGTCGGCGCCATGGATGTGCCGTCTAGGAACACCATCAATGAAAGAATAGACTTGATACGAAACGATATTGTTTTGAGGTGAGATGACTCGAATAATATAAATTATCTTCAAGGTAATAGAGCCACGCTGATATCAGCATAAACGGGCTGGCTCGACTGGGGCTCAGTCAACCGTACCCTCGTATAGAAGACCAACGTAAAATGATAGCGTTCGTGCTGTCGAGTTTCCTTGGTGAGTGCGAGACCGCAGGCCCAGGAGAGAAGTTTATGGAGATTTTCCACATTTTACACAAATTTACAACTTATCAGGGTGCTGTGACATATATGCAAATTTCTATATCCCCGGAGGTTTAGTTTAGGTTTAGTAAGCGTCTCCCGGTCATAATTTTTTTTTGCACTTATCTTGTATAGAGAAGCCATTTATCTTTCAATCGAACAATATAAGAATTTGATGTGAAAATCGGGAGAACAATATAAACGAAATAGTTGATAAGATAGCAACCATAGGAAGGCGATAGTGAAAAAGGTATATTGAAAATACGAATGGATGGAGGGATGTAAGTGATAGATCAAGTACATCGGAATTGCGTTCCTTTAATTGGAACTGGCTATTGACGGTAAATCAGAGTAGTCCAATCAGACTTGGATGTTGAAGATTAATAATAATACTATCGTTTGGGATTCAAAAACTTCGGATTCTTGAATGTCGAAAAAATAACTTTAATATGAGCTTAACCTACTGAGGAATCATCATCATAAACAGCCTTTGATTTGGTTGTGACTATTAAGTTTACCACGATGACTGCTTGGTATTATGTTAATGTGATGTTAAGTTTTCCCTCTCTTTGAAGGTCTGTCGTCTTAAGTAGTCTGCCTTGGTCGGTTCTTACGACATCCACGCAAAGAACAGGGAATGTGACAATCTGTATTCTTAATCTGCTACCACACATACCAAAAAATGGAATTAAAAATAATAGTTAAATTTTGTTGCAGGCTAAAGATAACGCGAACTTGGTCCGTTTGGTTGGTGTCTATGGAACTCCTAAATTTCCTTCACGTGACGTTCCAAATCTGGCTGATTAACAATTTCTTGAATGGACACTTCATTGGGTTAGGCACTAGGATAATGAGTTACCGTAATTGGGAACATGGGATAGCCGATCCACTTGAGACTGTGTTCCCTAAGGTAAGAAAATTTATGATTTCGAATATATTTTTATATTCTCTATTTAATGTATAAAATTACGAAAACCAAATAAAACAAAAAATGCTTTTCACTTTTGGGCTCCATGAAATTACAATTTGCACGTCATTCTTTTGTAGAGGTAAACGTACTACGACGATGCTGGTACTACTTAAGATTATCGAGGTATTTTAAATGGTTATGTACTGTAAAAAAGGTGATCAATGGTACAATGTCAGTGATTACTTTTTTGTTGTTAGATAAATTGGAAGATATAGCACACTTCAATTGCGAAAATCTAATGTAGATTCTAATGACAGATAGAGTCCTTCAAAATTATATTTGCTTGACTGTTATACAAAGCGTGCTGTCTGGGATGAAATTGAGGTCAAAAAGTTTGCTATCAGCACTCGAATATAAGTTAAGAGAGAAACAAAAATAATGTTTCTCAAAGTAAGTTTTCACCTGTTGTAGGTGACAAAATGCGTGTTCCACAAGTTCGGGCCGAGTGGTTCGATCCAGCAGCACGACGCTCTCTGTGTGATGGCGCTGAACATCATACACGAGAAGATTTATTCCGTGCTGTGGTTTTGGCTTCTCTTCTTGTTCATTGCCTCTCTTCTCGGTAAGTACCACCTAACACTCAATAAGCCTTACTATATCTGAATATGACCCTTATGGTAGTGTCAAAACTAAAAATGATTTTAATTTTGCGTGAAAATTGCCGGCGGGTTACGTTTATTAGGGTCTAGTCTCTATTGATGGTTTTTATAGACTTTAAATTATGACACAATCCATTCAAGGATTTTTATGGCCTCAATCCATTAGTGGCATTCAATGGGCTGACGACAATGAAGATTTATATTAGTTTAAGCCTCGTTCTTGAACGCAGTTTAAGTATTCCAATTCACATCATTAATATATTTATTGTGGGAAAAGGTTTATTTAAACTTTAACATGTTTGTTTTTCCAGCGATTATTTGGCGAGCTGTCACCTTCTTCGTATACCGCCGGTCATTGCGTTTCAACCAATTTTTGTTGAAACGCGTAAATGAGGCCAAGTTTGAACCCACCGATGTCATCAATGTTATAAATGGCTGCCAATTTGGTGATTGGCTGTTTCTCTATTACTTGGCGAAGAATATGGAAGGCATCATCTTCCAGTAAGTTGGAATTTTCAATTCAATTCAAAAACTATTCCTGTTATTCACTATAGTTCTTAACCGTAACTTTTTTTACGACTGCAATACGGTTTTTGTTTTCCCATTTCCCATCTGATCCTGAAGTGTTGCACACCACGGACCCTGTGGCCACACAAGGAATTTTTTTCACGCACTACTTCGTTTTATTAGGAAATGGTTTTGGCTTTTTCTTTTATGACCAACCTGCTAATGTGACCTAAAATTACTGCAAAGTACTCGTTAATCAAGATTTTATGTTGATGTTCGAAATTTCAAAATCTGTACCGAAAGACATTTTTATGTTTACCGTATAGCTGATTTATTCATACTTTAAGATACAAAACATGTCTGCTTGAATGTAATATTTCAAGACAATGTCTTTGTTCTGCGAATAAAATACAATACATATTATTGTAATAGAAACTCTATATTCTTCTATAGATATCAGTAAATATTATTTATTTATTAGTGATTACTAAAGTACCTGCGGTCAATAGAATTTGGAATCAGAAAGCCGTGTCTAAATTATCAATTTGTTCTATTAGGAAAGTGAAATAAGACATGTAAAATGGAGACTACGAACACATATGCCTTAGTAGGTATATTTTAACATTTATAATAACTTTTGCTTTATTATTTGCAGGCAACTATTAGTTAGGCTCGCAAAAGAGCTGCAGGAACGTGAGATCCCTTCTAATGACACCACAGATGAAAAATCAGGCGCTGATCCTGTCCTTATCGGAACTGTGAACTATGATGATGAAACCCTTCCGCTTAAAGAAAAGAAATCATCATAGTGATGATCCGATTGTTGTGATTATGTTTAAGAACAAACTGTGGATATAGCAGGGCATTATACAAATGAATGTAAGTTATTTGATCGAATGAAGGATGAACGTCGAATGAATGAAGTTGCGTATCATTGTATAATTTTACTCCTGAGCTGATTTTGGTGTCTATTTGAAATAATTACCTATGGAGTTATGATTGATGAAGACGATTAGGATATCGTAGTATGAATAATAATTTATACTTAGGCGGCTGACTTGATGTGTAGAGATAAACTTAAAAATAAAACCTTATTTTTAACCGACGAAAAAAAAACGAAGGAGGTTCTCAAGTCGACATGTATTTTTTTATTTATGTCCACACAATTTTACAGAGTAGCTCGATTTTAATAGTTTTTTTTTTATTGAAAAGGGTTATACCTCGAAATGTATTCCATGTAAATTTGAAAAAAAACTGCCCTAAGGATGAGATAAAAGCGGTGATCTCTTGTTTAGTCCCAGATTTAAACGCTGAGATGGGTATTGTGTATTAATTATAAATATATGATATACAAAACTTTAATAGTAACATTATATTACGAAAAAACCTCAAGATGAATGAGCTTTAGACTTAGTGCTCCCGAAGTGTTTCATAACCGAAAAAAAAATATAAATTAGAAACTAATTAACCAAAAAAATTGAAACTGAAAAGAAAAATTATAAACCTTTTATTTAACCTTCTTAGTCTAATGTAAGTATACCAACGTAATTTTGGCTCGGCGTCAAACAATCAATGAGCAAAGATTAATAAATTAACCTCAATTTAAAGAAATAACAATATATTTAACGATGAATATTTACGGTCTAAACAATGCGCTTTCCGCACTATCACTCACAATGATATGTGCCCTCACGCAGGTACCCATTCGGGTTGCTATTTCGCTGACATTACCTTCGTGAAGGCTCTGCATTTACCGACGATGGGGCATGTGATGTTACGCCTTACGCTTTGAATAATTATTGATTAATTTTCTTGGTCGGCGCCAACCCAAAATTACGTAGGTATACATATATTAGCAACTTGGATAATAAGGTTAAATAAACAATGTTTATAATTTTTTTGCCTTTCATTTTTTCGGCGGTCTCATTTTTTTTAAACGTTTTCAAAATACCAAATTTGATCTAGGTATATCACTAAATCCATTTCTGACATACTAACTTTTAATGACGGTTGACTGAGTGGTTTAAACCGTCGCCACGGTGCTTTATACTGCGCCAAGTTTTGTGGGTTCACATCTCACGTGGCACAAAACTGTTGAGATGGATGCCGGTTATATTTCGATATGTGTAAAATTAGATTTATAGATTTGAACAGGGTTGTGCTAAAATACTGCTTGTTGTGTAAGGTATGTCAAAATGACTATTAAAAAAATTACAACTAATTTTACGCCAAAAGTGCCCTTAGTATATAATTTACCATTATTTTTTAATGTAAATAATAACTAAAATATTTTTATTTAATTTCTATATAGATAATATTTAAATTGTCTAGTCCAATTGTTTTATCTTTTGTTTAAGTTTACGCGAATAAATTATACTTACATAAAAACTTTATGGTTGTTTTATTCTTAAGGTTGTGAGTTTGCAGTGAAGCAGTCCAAATATTATCTCAATAATAATGCTTAATCACTTCTATATTTTCCTATCTATTTCGTATTCTATATTTATCTATATCATCTCAGTTATCATAAATTTACCTACGTGTAGAAAGAAACATACATACACTCAAGTTTTAATTATTCTCGAAGTGTGCCATAATCGACAGAGAGTCGTACAGTCGAGCCACGCTTCGGCATGAATGGGCCGGCTCGACCGGAGTGCTACCACGGCCTCACAGAAAAGCAATGTGAAACAGCGACTGTGCTGTGTTTCACCGAGTGAGTGGGGAATCGGAGGCCCATTTCTTTTTAACTTGTTGAAACCCGCACGGGCCGTCACCCCACTGAGGTTTGCAGTAGGGCAGTGTGTCGGAATCAAACCGATTAAAACCACACGGTATGCCACTCTACGCCTTAGATGGGAGAGATCCGGGAACCGCTTTATTACGACATCAATACACCTTCAAACGCCTGCCCGCACTGAAGCGGGTAAGGATACCGAAGGCCCACACCCAAACCCCTCCCCCTCCCCATCCTCCAAAGGTCGGCACCGCACTTGTGTCACCTCTGGTGTTGCGAGTGTACACGGCTGTAATCGCTCACCATCTGAACGATACATCTGCTCGTTTGCATATTCCATAAAAAGAAAAAACAAAAAAATCTCAAATCTCTTAACAAATCCTCTGTGACTTCCCAAACCTTGCTCAGTACTAAATATTTTTCAAAGCCTCGGCGTTAAAAATATATAATAAGGCTTTGCCTAATTGATTTGTCAAATGTATAATTTAGTCATTATTAGTTACCATTTAGTAACTTTGTATGTGTATACACTTTTAATAAATGTCAATGAAGGCAATTTGCGGTTCTAACAATTAGCACAAGAAGAGAAGAATGAAGAGGCGTGTGTTTGTTTTGATAACTAAAAGTGATGAGGAAATGTAAATACAATTGTGGAGGATGATGTGACCGTTTTGCTGTGTTGTAGTTGGAAAACAAACTTGTTTTACACTATTGAAGTGTTGACTTTTGTTTGATGATTTTGCGATTCGAATGTTGACCATTATGTTAAATGAAATGGTTATAGAAAATAGTCCCCAACCCGCACTTGGCCAGCGTGGGACGTATGGCCTTAACCCTCTCCTGAGAGGAGACCCGAGCCCAGCAGTGGGACATTATGGGTTGTTGATGATGATAGAAAACAGATTAAATAACCGTAATAAAGAAAATTGTAGATGTTTATTTTATGTGAAACTCGCAAAAAGTACTTTCTGATTGCAAGCGTTTTCAAAATGTAACGTAGCGTGAAATTTCTTTGTCACTAAACGTTTTTATACAAAAGAGAAAGTTGTTTCTGATTTAATCTCGTTTTCGTCACAGCAATCAGTAACCCCATGTTTTTCTAACAATCATTTAAAGTCTTTGTCGATACTTTGATCATTCTTTTAGACTAAAATGTGACTAATTCTAATGCAATGTACAAACTTACGTGAGTCCTACTAACCTCATCTCGACCATCATCAATCTTCCTACGTACACGTACGTACTACAGTACGACACATACTCACGTTTAAATTATTCCCCAGGTCAGATAATCATGGGAGGCATTAAGCAGACGTATCGCCTGATGGTAAGCGATTACCGCTGCCCATGGACACCGGCAACTCCAGAAGGGTCACAAGTGCGTAGCCGGCCTTTCGGGGATGGGGAGGGAGACGGGAGGGAGTATGGGTCTCCGGTATCCTCATTCACTCGGTGAAACACTGCGCAAGCGCATTCTGGTCGAGCCGCTCCCACACACCCTCTCATATACTGAGTGGTTTAATTTAATAAATCCTCAAATGAGTGAGGCTCATATCATATCAATAGCCTTCAACATTCCACTCAAAATAGGCCTCTCCTCATCAAAAAGGTTTTGACCTAAATTACCACACTGGCCAGCCGGTTAGTATAGTTAGTTGGATTTTCATTTTCCTTGATATTGTGATGTTATCCTGCATTCTTTGCACCCTTAATCGTCTCTTACGACACCCATGGGGTGAATAGAGGTGAATGTGGAATGATGAATATGGAAAGAGTGAGGTTACCGGAGTCGACATAATCTATGTCCCTCATTGTGGAAGGAGAGCGAGTAGCATGTATCATGAACGAATATCAAAAGAAAAACGTCCCTAACAGGTCATAAAATAAATAAATACATAAATATTTCGGGCATCTAACACACAGCGCCATCTAGTTGCAAGATGAGCAGTGCTAGTGTATAAGTAATAGACAACTGCTATAAATACATGTATACTTTTTTGTAAATAAATGCATACATACATAGAAAATACCCAAACTCCGAAACAAATATATGTAGGTCATACAAAGATTTGGTCCGACCCGGGAATCGAACCAGAGACCTCAAGTACTACGGCAAGCGGTCGCATACGCTAGCACTGCGTTAATAACATACTATACGGTATGAACGTCTTTTTATGAATTTTGGGAACGATAATTTTGGTCCCTTATACTTAATAGGGACAAACTTATTGCTGTCTAAAGGAAACTTTTCGAAACTTACACGATATTGCTCAGACGGTAAGTTAATAACTCTAATAACCAAATACATTTTTATCTATTAAATATTTCAGATATCAGACACACAACGCCATCTAGTTCCAAACTAATGTTCTAGATATTACCACATTCAACCAAAAAGAAAACCTCTGCTTTATAAATCAAATGTTGTCCATAGAAATCAACAGTTAACGTTTAAACATTGATATTTTAAGCGATTATTATAAATAGTAGGTTGTAATACAGGGGACCGCCATCTTGTAAATATCAAGTTGAGCTCTCCCGCAAACCCATAAGTCGCCCATGCCTCTTAAGATTATTGACCCTACCGAATGCTGCGGGACGCTGTAACCCGACTTCGAGAAAAGAGGTTACTGGGCTTAACAGTTATCGGGTTAGTGTACCTAACGTTTTGTTGCTAAGTGTGAATTGACTCTAATTAGAATAAGTTAGATCTTATTTAATGTATGAGGTTTAAATGAGGTTAGGTTGTATGTCTTTATGTATTTACTAAGTTTGAAGAGTATTTTATCAAGATTCATGTGGTTCGGCCACATGAATCTTGATAAAATACTCTTGAAATTATATACTTTGTTTATTAATTTCAAACTGTACGCTTTCTGTATTTCATCAATCTTAATGCGTAGGACATTTTCTTATTTTAATGTGTAGCCTGTGTAATATAATATAAACTGTGTAAATAATATGTAGCCAATACAAATAATTATCAATTAATATGTTCTTAAAGCCCATTGTAAGACAGACGCATTAAATAGTATGTATTACTGTACATAACGTAAATAAAGACTAGAGAAAAAAAAGAAAAAATACGGACTTTAGAAAGAAACAGATTATACAAAAAAAAACAAAATTGAAGGTCTATTTGTAATTCTAAAATAACAGTTTTTCACAAATGTATATGAATAAATATACGGTTCTTACATCAAGATAAATTTTTTTAGTCTGCCTAATTGTTCTGACTAATCTCGGGAATAGTGGAACCAATTTTGACTGGACTTTTAGTACTTGGTCTACTTTTTTTAGACTAGCTTTGGTAACACCGCGGAGCTCAGATAGTGTATACTATTGTCATAATTACTTGACAAATATATAATTACTCGCAGGTACTATAGATGCGTTTCAATTTGTCTTAGTCAGTAGAAGAGTATGATGAATGCAAGGCATAAAACCGCTCAGTTGAGAAGTCTGAATGTAATGCAATCGTTTATATGCAGTTACTCTGTCCAAACTACCAGTAACTTCAAGAGAGTACTTGTAAAACTATATCATGTTGCATTAAGAATTTTGTTGTTGTAGCTATATAAAATTCGTTTCTAGATAACCTCTGACATAAATATAATCCCCTCAATATCAGTATCAACACGTGCTAAACAGTGAACAAATAGCAATATATCTTTCTTTGTTCGAGGACAGTGGTCTTGTTTATTTGATATATCATTCTTGAACATTGATAAACATACCGTTAGGTAATAACTGCTTCTTTTCAATAAAGCATTAATAAATCCTCTTTATATCACAAAAGAGCATACTTTGTTACATATTATAGCATTACATACAGTAAAATGAAGTCGCTTCCCGTCTCTGTATCATCTTTTAATTTTTTTTTTTTTTTATATTTAAGCTGCCAAAATGACTCTGCCCTGCCTGATGGAAAGCATGAGCAGAATCCAAGAGTGGTGGTCACCATCCTACCGCTGCGCCACCGAGGCAGTCAATAATAATCAGTCATAACTCTCTATTGGTGAACACCGCATTAAGATACGTTGAATAGTTTTTACCGTGGGAGAGCCACGCTTCGGCATGCATGGGCCGTCTCGACCGGAGTGATACCACGTCTTCACAGAAAACCGGTGTGAAATAGCGCCTGCGGTGTGTTTCACTGAGTGAGTGAAGATACCGGAGGCCCATAATCAAACCCTTCCCTAATCCCCCTTCCCATCCCTCAAGGGCGGCAACGCACTAGTGACGCCCCTGGTGTTGCGGGTGTCCATGGGCGGCGGTAATCGTTTACCATCAGGCGATACGACTGCTCGTTGGCCTCCTATAACATTAAAAAAAAGCCTATGGCGGAATGTTGTTAACTAAGTGACATCGGTACGTGAACATATAAGCGCCGGCAGGTAACTTGGCCAAAATCCGGCGTAGTGTGAGTAAGTTTTCGCATGGTATAAGATAGGGCAACAATTCACTCACAATAGCCCCCGAGTACGAGGGGTCGCAGGAGCGTTACATCGCCTAGTGCCTAATCTCGAGAGACCACGGGAAAAAGTTCACTGCATCTACATGGGCGTCGTACGATCCAGGGTCCTCTATGGGGCACCCGTCTGGTCTGAAGACTTGGCGGGTTCCTAGCGCTGTAAGACTGAACTCAGGAGTCTGCAGCGGCTGATAGCCATACGGCAAAATCGAAGTGTAGTCGACTGACGTTCCAATCTTACTTGATGCATTTGCACGCTTGCTCGGAACGGTACAATCCCCGCGTCCCTCTGTCAATCAAAGGGATCTATAAAACGATTTCTGCGCATCTAACTAATCTGGCCAAGTTACGTGCCGGTCCCTATATCATTGATAATATTAACTTCCCATATTATCTCACACACGACAGTCTAATCCCAACTGGGCAGAATACTATGACCACCCAAAATGATAAACATACGTAAATACTTTCTAAATTTCCGTTTTTTTTTGTTTTTATCGGTTTTAGCCTCAGCTTCAACGGGAAATGTACAGTAGCTGACTAAAAGAATGTAGCGCTTAGCTTATATATAATTTGTTCCATATAAACCTTGTCCTGACAATAACAAATATAAAAAACTTATTAACCAATTTGGTGCAGTTGATTGGAATTTAAGCGCGTCCATACGTTTCGATGTTTCATTTTATTCATATATTTCAAAACGAGTTATTGATTAATTAGCACCCAAACACCGTCCAAATGTGTTCATCATTCTGTTAGTTATCCTGATTAAGAATTGATAATAAGGGCCTCTAACCATTAGATAGACTATCAACTATACATGAATACGTCCCGAAGTGTTCAGTGCGGCTTCCTGGAAGTTCGGATGCAGGTAACGAAGTAAACTGGTTGTGCGTACTCGCGGGCGTACAGACAACCATTACACATTGGTTTAAAAACATATTGTATGATAACATTCACTCACGTATAGCTGGGTAATTACTTATTTCATCTAAATACTAATTTATAAAGCTGAAGAGTTTGTTTGTTTACTTGAATGCCCTACTCTCAGGAACAAAGGGTCCGATTTGAAAAAATTAATCAGTGTTAGATAGCCCATTTATTGAGGAAGGTTATTAGCTATATATCATCACGCTGAAACAAATAAGAGTAGAGTACCAATGAAGAATGTTTCAAAAACGGGAGAAAATTATTACGCTGTGCTGCTGCTTATTATATAATAATAACATATTTTAAACAAAAAAATATTTCTTCGATCGTCCCCTAATCTTATATCTGTTGACTTCCATAGTACAAACTACCTTACCTACATTTTACTCACCTCTACGCATCACATGTCCATACCAGATTGACCTATTGCTTCTTAACTTTTCATCCACTGGTGCTACTTTCAGGCTTCTCTAATAAATAAATAAATATTCCAGACATCTAACACACAACGCCATCTAGCCCCAAACTAAGCAGAGCTTGTATTATAGGAACTGGATAACTATTCGCATGAAAAAAAAATAATATCATGAAACGTGAAAGTTTAAAAGTTTTTACACATCTCACACATGGCCCTTACTAGGCAAAGCCTTTAATATGGTAACCAGATTTCTGATGCATATATTTACATATATTTCTAAAATCATATATTATAGAAATATTACACCCTCACACAAATATCTGCTCTGGGTGGGAATCAATGCTCGATCTCTGGTTTACATTATGTATAAATGTATACCTTAAAATAAATGTATATATTTATGCATAAATATCAAATGTGTGTACCTATTAATATGTATATATAATATATTGTATAGTATAAATTAATATTATTATATTTATTATTTTTTTTATTCGTTTCTCTTCTGATTCCAAACTACGTATAACTGTGTGTGACATTTCTCTCCTATCCTCTATTCACTCAGGGTTTCCTGGAAGAAATTCCTATTTTGGGTCAACCATGCCTAGTGTACAATACAAATATAGTGAATAAATACAAATATAGGATTACTAACCACTGGACAAACAGAGCCATATTGTATTGTGCAAAGAGTTCCCTATTGTATAGTAAAGTTAATAAGGATTGCCATTGTCTTTGGCGACGACATTACAATGTCCACCTTTATGTTAATCACTGCTAATCTCTCACAGGTAACCAGCCTAAAATTAAAGCATTAGTGCTGTCGTGTTTCGTTGGTGAATGCGAGACCGGAGGCCCAATGATGCAGAAGCGTCCCAATAGGCCGACATAGAGGTGCTGCATTCTTGCATTGGCTGCTTTCGCAATGTCTGTGGTGACAAAAGGTAGAATAGGTCACATTCATTTAAAAAATCATAACTCCGTATTTATAAACATTATTGGTTAAAAAAATAACATAGAATCGTTGTTTGAAGATATATAAGATTGATGGTTGATGGAGTATTATATTCTGTTCTATCCAAAACAGCATTAATATGATTTCTGAGATCAAAACATAAATTAAAAATGTTTATTTTTACAATTATTACAAACAATTTCACAGTGATTCTGTGAGCTCCTTGTCATCAGTCATTATTTCTATTTTAAGCGATATAAAATATTTTTAACTACCGATGGCAATTCTAAACATCATGCATCGCACAATGAAAGTTCTCCTACTATAAATTTTTGTACTGCTATTAATATAATAATATCACTCTCTTTGGGGATTGATTAATTGTCTTCCCAAAATCAAGCGACGTAGCACGTTCACCAAATACTACTCGATTTGTCCCAAATATGTATTATCTTACAACTCGAGTTCTAAATAATAATAAACATTTTATTATTAGATAAAATAAAAATAAAATATTTTTCAAAATTCTGAAGTCATTACAACTATTGTGATTTAATGACCAATAAATAAAAAGATCCGATGAGAACTGACAATTAAACTAGAGGCCACAATACCTCCGTTTGTTTCCTTAGATATCCTTATATATCAACCTGATTGAAATGTATAAAGAAATACTAATACTAGAATAGAAAATATTCTATCTCATGTGACGATATATTAGGTTTAAATAATTATTTTCATATTCCCCGTTAATATTTTTGAAGTTCTAATAATGAGATAAGAAAATTAACTCTGCATAGAACGAAACGTGTCTTTTATACTCTGGCAAGAATCAAGATGGCGTCAGAGCGCGCTTTCGTATTATATCGTCATCCTTTTCAAACATATAGGGAAATGTACTGCTATCTCTACTATCGAGGGACAGATAATAATTTTCTTTCATGCCAGTGATGTAAAACAAAATAAATTGTGAGAGCCGGGTCAGTCGTGAAACGGAGTACTTTTCTTTGACGTTGCATGATTCCGTTCAGTGCTGTGTTTAGCGATTCCTTACGTGATTTATAAAAGAAAACATCAGATTTTGCTAAATTGATCTTTTTAGACCTTCTGAAAATTCAGTTTTCTATAAACGTGTGCGGTTTTGACGAGTTTTTGTAATATATGTTTCATTAATTTGTATTTGTAAACGATATTTACTAAAAGCGAACTAATTTTCCGCGAAAAACATTTTTATAAACAAAGGCCGTTGTTATGAACAGTGTTTATCGACAGAAATAACCAGAATTGGTAAGTAAATTATTAATACAAATTGTAATTCGTAAGTCGGTCGCTTAGCATTTTACGCTCCACGATTTTTGTGCATGTACAGCTGAGCTAACGCTCTCCGCACAGTTTAATGCTTTTGACATTGTTTTTATTTCCCAAAAAGTTTTACTAGCAATCAAATAAAAATAAATTTTAAACTTATGATTTCATTATTTTGTGTTTAAGTCTCCAATCTTTAATATCTAATTAAAAACTAATCATAATTATGTAGGTCATCATAATACGGTTGTGCGTTTAGTGTATTTCGAAGCCAATAAAATCGTATACATTTAGACTTGTCATTAAAACCTATTTTTTTAATTTATATTTTTTTATTAACAGCCTAACATATTCCTTTTTTTAATTTGTGTTTACCTTACAGAAACTTCGAACGTTTAACTATTTATCGTAGTTAAACAATTTATATGCTGAGAAAAAATACTGTTAACATTCCAAAATTAAATTTTTATGAGTTTTTATTTAGAACCATAATGTTGGCAGGACTGTTATGACCTCCTCTCTAATAGAAGAGTAGTGCTATTGTGCACACTGGCCCACTGTGTATTGTCAAACAATCTATTTGTATTTTGTTAGCTGTACAATGCTAAAAGCAAGCACACAACATACACATATATTTTAATTAAAATTCCACTGTGAAATAAATCTTTCTCTCCTTCAAAGATCAATGTGTGTGTTAATGCATTTATTATGCTTAACTTATACCTGTAATACACCTTAATAATATTTAGTAGCCTAATAAATCAAAATAATTTAATTTTCAAGTTGGATCATCAACCATCACGATTAATAGTAATACCCTGTATTCTCAGTCTTAAATCTACTTCAAGGGTTCCAATAATTCTATAAAACTTAAATTAATCTATGCAAAAAGTCCTAAAGTAAAATATAATTTGATAAATTGGTTCACAAATGTTGTTGCTTTAAGATGACAAACGTAAACACAAACTTGAATAAATTCAGTTAACTTGGCCAGATTTCGGAGTAGTGGGGGTAAGTTCGTGCTAGTGCACTTATTGCAACAAACAGAACAAAAAAAATAAAAGCGTAGTTGACTGACATTTCAAATGCTTGCTGGGAATGTTGATACTACAATGCCTATGTCCCTCTATCAACCGAAGGGACCTTAAATACTTCTCGGTCAATCGGTAATACTCGGCGGTCTCTATAATATATATATAATATAAACAATTCAAGATATCTCTGTTTGATTGCTTAATAATAATAATGGTAAAGATAAGCTTCATATGCATAACACAATCAATCATAAAATTAAATAAGTGGTAATGATTTTGTAATACTACTTTCTTGTTGTTATGTAAAGTGAATCTTACTTACCACAAAGTCGTAGTAAACAGGGACACAGTATAAAATTCATTTATTTAAATATTTATTAATACTGTACATTAATACAGAAAAATAAAATATTTGTATGATCTACAAATATTTGTTTCGGAGTTTGGATGTTTTCTATGTATAATATGTATGTATTTACAAAAAAAAAGTATTTATGTATTTATATCAGTTGTCTAGTACACATAATACTAGCTCTGTTTAGTTTGGGACTAGACGGCGTTGTGTGTTAGATGTCCGAAATATTTATTTATTATTATTCATTATTTGATTTTATAGTCAATATACATTAAAGTTAAGTGCTTTTCGAAACATTCACCAATGTTAAGTGATTGAAACTTCTAGTTTTAGAAAAATGTTTATGAGTTTTATCATTACATAGGTAAACTTTAATATATTGCTTTTAAACGATTAGGCCGTCAATTGTACCTTTTCTAGATTTAAGTTAAACTTGTAATTACATAAGCTGGTGTACAATAAAGAGGTTTATTATTATTAAAACATGTTCTAGAAAGCTAGACCGTCGATCGGTACTTTACGAGTTATAAAACTTTTTCTAACTTCTGTCCTCAATAATATATCTGTTAAATCAATCTTAAAACAAACACCAAGCGGAGTCGTACATTGTTCCCATTCAAACATGTGCTCGAGCGCACGTGCTTTGTTCCACGTTCACAGCGGATAATGACCGCACATTTTTGTGGTCCTAACTGAAGCAAACCGTGTAATTTGGACCATCCTGCTCTCGCGCACACTTTAATCACCATTAATGGTAGATCGCCGAGGGCGGGGCGGGTGATTTATAGTCGAACTTGTCTAGGAACCCACCACTCGGCCAAGACCTTCAATTTCACGTGATAACTCAAAGTTTACGTTAATAAAAGGATTTGTGGAGGTCTTTGTTTGTTGGTAGTCGTGATTGTCGATAGTAGTTCGTACTGTTTGAAATGCCAGGTGTCGGTTTGATCTAGAATATATTGCTATGCAGGAGGTTTTAAGTTGGGTATAACTAAAAAAAGTATATGAGTATAATTAGTTCTTAGTAATAAATTACCGAAAATATTTTACAAAGAATATAATAATATTAATGTATCTACACATAGGAATTTGTAATTAATTTACTAGTCTTCGCAGTTTTAGTTGTACTTATCGTTGTTTTTTGCTCCTAATGGTCGTTACAACCCGGATACCTAGCTAAAAATATCAACATCAGCCTATCGCAGTTCACTGCTGGACAAAGGCCTCTTCAACTGCACGCCACTTAGTTCGGCCCTCGACTACTAGCAACCAGCTCCTGCGAACCGTCTCGCGTAGTAGTAGTAGCAATAGATTTTAACAGACCTGTGGATGTCTTACACTACGTTTGCCGACACGCGGTCTCCACTCAAGAACCCGTTTACCCCAAGTGCCACTTCAACTTGCTAATTATATAACACGTTATTAGCTTGCTAAGCTAATAACGTGTGTCAATAAATATTCTATGCGATAAAAACAAATCTACAAACATAAATGAACAAACAAGCTTTCACTGTCCTGATGATTTAGTTTGTCGATTAAAGTCGAATGATCCTGACTGCTAAGCCATAGCTCGATTCCTACCATGAGCGAATGTTAGTGTGATGAGCATGGGCGTACCCAGCTTCTGGGCCAGAGGGGTGGGGGAGGGTTTAATCTGGTTTTTATAATGCACTAGCTGAGCCTCGCGGTGTTCCCCGCTATTATAGTTGCTACCACGAGTTACGCTGCGGGGCGAAGTTAGTCTAAAAAAATAGGACTAATGATGTACTTTAGACTATGTTACTTATTACATCATTAGCTATGAAAGTTCCGTCAAAATCGGGTCAGCCTTTTTAGAGATTAGAAACAAACAGACAAACAAAAATTACAAAAATGCGGTTATTTTAATATTACAAACAGAGATCCCAACATTATTTATTTGTACAGATACTTTTATATAAATTCTTTAGATATAGAAAAGCTATTTTAAAAGTAACTTTAGAGGGTCTTCAGAAAACGGTTATAAATATGTTCCGTGAAAGAATCCCCCATAGCGTTAGTAAATTTTCTATGTACCTACATTGAGCGTACAGAGTCCGTTTATTCCACCTTCATTAATATGTCATCTTAGCCACGTTTTTACGTCTAGGTCCGGGTGCAGAATTGTCAGAATTTGACCCCTAAATTGAAGTACTTCGGTGATCTGATCTTCACGGTACTCAAAGTGGCTCGACTAGATTCAGTAATGTTGTTATTGAAGTTGCAGTTGCAGCTGCGCCAACCTGCCCCTCCTCGGTACGCCCATGGTGATGAGTACAATCATTTAACCGCCTCGATTGCGCATTGGTAGCGGTATACGTGATTACCGGGTTGGGCCAAATATTTGTATGATTTACAAATGTTTGTTTCGGATTTTGGGTGTTTTTTTATGAATAATATCTATCTATGTATTTTGTCTAGTACCCATAATACAAGCTCTGATTAGTTTGGGACTAGATGGCGTTGTGTGTTAAATGTTCGAAATATTTACTTATTTTTTCTGTGTCTGGGTAAAGTTTATCTATTACATATGTGTATTTACAAATACATAATTGTATGTTTATCAGCAGTCGTGACCATAATACAGGTTCTGCCTTGTTTGAGATCGTTCGATCGCTGATTAGTTATTATTATGAGCCAAGAACTTTTGAACCTTATTATTTTAGTATAAATACGATGTAATGTAATCAATTTGTATTCATAAATACAAATTATGTGGCACTCAGACCGCCATTTCCTGGGATACCAGTTACGCAACGAGACTTGAATCTTAAACGTGCAAATGCCAATGTAACAAAATCCGGTGTTCACGGGAATTGAAATGTGTCGGCCTGATCAAAGATTCTGATTCGTCACATGACTTGCCTCATTCCCATCCAAGGCAATATTTAGCCATATGTTCATAGACAATATATATATGTGAAACCGATCGCAATGTACCTATTGTCATATATTTGGTATTTTTATGTATTAACTTGCTTGTCTTGCTGGGTTACCCGCGGGTCGAAGTTAGTTATAAAACAAGTAGCCTAAGTTACTCGTTAAATCATAGCTGTTTCTAGAGATAAGCCGGAAAAACAGACAGACATAAATGATAAAATTTGCGTTTTGATATATGTACCGTATTAACTCATATGCATTTAGTGAAACACTGTAAATTTGAAATTACAAACAGACACTTCAATTTTATTAATTTATATACTTTAACTTTACGGTTAAGGGAGCAAGCAAACTAAATAGAATGTTAACACTGCATACAGATCGAAAGAAATCCTGCACAAACCCGCCTGACCAGCCTGATAGATAGGTAGACTAAACCTCATTTCTAGTGGACTGCTTATAGAATCTATGTTAGTTGAATAGAAAAACTTGGCAGTGTATCGTTATCGACTAAGTTATGGGTTTTGATTAACCTTAAATTGTCGATTAAATCGTCTATAATTTTCGTTTTTGCCTTCAACAGTCGATATGCCAATATAGATATGACCATTGTTCTCAATTAGACTATGCCTGCTAATCGATACAAGTGGTCACGATTCTCTTGACTAATGCTGCATTTAATTATTTTATTTTTCTTTAAATACCATCATTGAATATTTATTATTTCATCTGTTAAATAGTAACTAGGTTTGTAATTGTTAAAGATGGCCCTGTAGTCCATATTTAACAATTATCACAATTTACCTGGTTTCATTGTCTCGTAGAAAGGCTGTTGTTAGGCAGGCGCACCTCTCCAAGCCCAGCTTTGGTTAACTGGCTATAAAGGTATAATAACCAGCAAGTAGATGAACATCATGATATATTTCGGATATACTTTCTATACTTCGGATGATCATTATGTACTTATGTTTCGGTGGTGGAGTGATAGCGTAAACGACTGCTGTGCTTGAGGTCTCGGGTTTGATACCCGGGTCGGATCAAATGTTTGTATGATCTTCAAATATTCGTTTCGGAGTTTGGGTGATATCTATGTTTCATATGAAGTTATTTAAAAAAATATAAATTTATATTTTATATATTATATCAGTTGTCTAATACCTATAGTACAAACTGTGCTTAGTTTGGGCCTAGATGGCGTTGAGTGTTAGATGTCCAAAAAAACATTACGCGTTTTTTAATCTACACTGCGCTTATTCTTGTTCAGGGAATGTTATCCATATCATACTTCCATATCCATATAAAATTAATATTATATATTCAAAAGTAACTTTGTAGCTCTATTCTTTCACGGTTAAACCGCGGTTAAAAAATCCGATTGCTTCAGTATCTTTTATCTTAATTAATTTTATTAAAGATCATTGAATATACCTTTTTTGTACAACACGACGTTTTATAAAAAAAATGCACTGTGTAAGCAAATTCCAAGGTTCGTATATCATTTGATTGAAGAGTAAAAGTGCAAATTCTTTAGTGTTTATCGTGATCGGGCTCCGATAACAGATGGCAAGCTTTGCAATACGATACATGGCTGCACCTTGCAGTTTGCCTTGACCGCGAACGAAACCTGTTATACTGTACGGCGTTTACCTTAGAACTAATAAGTATGCGTATACAAGGGTTGGTAGATCAGCTGTTCGTGGTACCGTTAATATTGAAAGCTGCAGGTTTTCAATTAGAAAGATGTAGGCTCAAACAAGCTTTTCTTCGCTTAGATATGTTGAATTTATTTTTCTATTCCATTGGAACGGTTAGTAGGTACTGTATTCTGGAAAAAAAGGAAAAATGTTTCTTTGACAACTTGTATGTAAAAAAACAAGATAATTAATCTTTTCAGATATTCATATATGACATGTTTGTCTGGGTCACCATCCATAACCACCTACCTTAGTCAGACCTGGCTTATCACGAGGTTAACATTTTCTTTAAAAGTGCATAGTGGTTTTTGTTTAGTGAAAAATGCTTATGTTGTCCCTTTCTTTCGGAATTTTTTCTGCTGTAAACCATTTAGTTCAATTCGAACCTTTATTATCCTCATTTAATATCAAAACGACTTACATGTGTAATCATACAGACATATGAGAGGTCGCCTGTTTATCAGTGACCTTATGACGTCGCGAATTACGGCCATGTGTGGCAATTACTCGTCTCAATTATGATTTTGGGTCAGTCTGTTATCACAGAATCTACATATTTTGTAGTATTTTCTGTCCGTTGTCAAATGTGGTCTTGAGTAGCTGTAATACTTCTGCGAGCAGAATACGGCGAGTCTATTTTACGAGAAGCTTTCTGTCTGCCGTGCGGTGACTGATTAAGAATGCGAAGAGTTACCTTCCAAATTCAAACCTTGGCCTAGTAGTATGCTAAAACCTTATTTTTAAGGAGAGGCCTAGGCTTAGTGGTGGTCTATTATAGGCCGTTGATGAGGGTGGTACATGCTTACCTACCTAATATTTAATATAATAACAGCCTAATAATTTCAAGGTTGGCAGGTTTTTATGTCTGTTGAATTTTGAAGTGATACTCGGAGCATTAACCCTTTATTAAAAAAGTGTGTAGGATGACGTCTGACGTCATTGGTGCCGTTATAATTAAACTTAAAGATGCGAAGCGCCTAAAGGTTATTGTAACTTCACTTTTAACTTTTAACTTTTAATTGGTTATTGCAATCGTAAATTTTTTACCTAAACGATTTTTGGAAAGTCATATCTTCACACAAGTAACGATTTGGAAACTTGTAACTCAAGAGTCAAAAGTACTGTGCTGTAATTTGAATCCCCCTATTCCCTCACATCGGGAGGAATAGAGAATCTTTAGTTAAAAGCAAAGGTAGAAGTAAAAAAAAAACATTCCTATCGAGCGAGCCTAAAACGGTTCACATTTTATCAATTCAATTTATGTACTCCAATGTATTTAGGTATATAGATGTCTTAATCACTCGAAAAATGCGAACACATTTGCCACTTACAGTGCTTGACCAGTGTCAATGTAGATTGGACACGATCGGTATATAGTTAACATTGATTGGCCATTGATCGATTCAGAATTAATTTTATAGATTCTGTTTTGTTTTTAAATACAGGCTTCAATAGAAACAATTGCGTGCTATTGTTGTTTCTACACTTAACTGACACAGTTTCTGGTAATTTTATACAGCAGCTGACTTGGAAATTATTGTCGTGAGTTTCTTGATAAAAGGGAATCTCTGACATAGATACAGTTACCTGACATATTTTTTTAGTTGGCGTGGCGGTTGATCTTCAGTTATTTAGTTACCTATATGTATAATATGATTACTGTGTAACACAATACGTCAAAAATATATAACAGAAACATTTGTACGGTGGCACAGTGGTAGCGTATGCGACTGCGGTGCTAGAGGGCTCGGGTTCGATTTCCGGGACAGACTAAATGTTTGTATGATCTGCAAATATTCGTTTCGGAGTTTGGGTGTTTTCTACGTATGTATTTACAAAAAAAAGTATGAATGTATTTTTATCAGTTGTCAAGTACTTATAACACAAGCTCTGCTTAGCTTGGGACTAGATGGCGTTGTGTGTGAGAAATATTTATTTATTTATTCTTCAACTAACTATTGAAAATTTTATAGGTTAATAAAGGGCTACAGTCAGTGTGATTGTAAGTGTTGTAGTTAACAATACTTTTGTAATAGTGGACAGTTCACACAGAATTATGTAAAGAGATGGGGATAACTCAAAGAATAAAGTTACAACGATCTTTGATAACTTCACTTCTTAAAATTTACTTTTTCTGTGAGCTGTAAAATTTACAAGAACACTCACTCGTTTTCCTGAGAGTCCGGAGGATAACTCCGGCCCAATTGGTCATTACGTGCCGAAATATAGCTCTCTGGGTATCTAACAATAACTCTAGGCATTTTTGATAAAAAAATGTAATTGAGGATGAAAGTGAACTTGAATTGTAAAACGTAGTGACACAAACGATGGCCAAGCGTATGAAGTAGCAGTAATTATCAATGTTCGGTATATGAGATATGGTATGTAAGATATTTGTTACATTTTGCGTGCCTTGCTTGCCTAATTTCCTGCAGCAAATGTGCTTGTACTTTGTTAAGCATAATTTTTTTGAAGAATGGCATCTGAATATGCATGAGAATTTCCTAAAGCAATAAGTGTTTATTTTTCCATCATTTATTCTTTAATAGGTAAACTTTTTCTTTCATAGCGTATTGTTTCATTGTAGATTAGAGTTTGTGTTAAGTATGTTTATTAAACAGTATATTGTGAAAACCTGAGTCTCTACTAAAACTCCCATAGTACAATGAATACTTTTATTTCGTGTACACATTAATCTATTAAGATTAGTTAAATTATACTATTGTACATTACCGTTTTTTCATTTTTTTCTATATTTATTTATCTTTATTGAATATACATAGTAAGAAATAGTACAACAGGAACAATCACACAATATGTATAACAATTGGCGTCTTATCGCTCTCGGCGATTTCTTCCAGACAACCATAACACGGATATGTGTGTTTCAAAAATTTTAAAATTTAGGATAACTTACACACATAAAGCATATAAAAATTAAAATAAAAGAAAAAAAAAACAAAAGAAATAGTAGCGATTCATATACAAATGTTAGACACTATCCATATTACACAAAAATACTTATACCTACACAAATACATATACACACTGAAATATATATATGTATGCATACGTTTTTTCATGCATATTATTTTAACGATTTTAATTTTAACTGTGATTTATGTCTGAATTTTGATGCTGATTTCGATTTTAATTTTAATTTTGTTTTAATTGTAATTTTATTTTTGTTTTTGATTATAATTTTGATTTTATTTTGAATTTTGATTCAACGTTTTTAATTTTATTTTATGTTTTAATTTAATTCGATTTTAATTTGATCGTCTGTAATTATATGCATGTTTCAAATATGAACTTATATGGCCTGCAATAAATGGATATTATCATTATTAATGCAAAATTGAAATATGTTACAAAGTTTTATGTGCCTGTTATAACGTTACCTCTACAAGGATCTATTGGTTTTATCGTTCATTTCATCGGGATTTCAGTGTATTTAAACAAAACTTAGCTTAAGTAAACTTAGCAGGGATGTTTGTTCGGTCGTCACAAATCGAACCGTATGATTACTTTAATCATCAATCATACTAATGACGTGGGTTTTCAACTCGTTCTGGTTCAACAGAAGAAGGTTCTTGTCGGTATAACAGTAAGTAGAGGTTGCATTTTTAATAACTGTATTTATAATATATAATAGAAAAAATCTAAGAAATAATTATATCACATTTAATTCTATTTCAATTTACGTACATTAAAATGATTTCATTATAAACAGTTTTCGCGGTAACCGTGTAACATTTGTGGTTTTGTTAGACGTAGCGTTAATTAACGTGTCATGGTATGATTTAGAAATATCTATGACACATGTGTTCTTTGACTTGGTGTCAACAAAAGTGAAGATTGTTCATATATCTATATTAATTTGAAGTATAAATGACCTGTTCTTAATTCTTTCTTTTTCATGTGAATATTCCTGTTTCGCGGTGGACTTTAACATACATTCTTTTTTTTGTGGAATAAGGGGCAAACGAACAGGTGTATCACCTGATGGTAAGTGATTACCGTCGCGCATGGACACTCGCAACACCCGAGGCGTCACAAGTTCGTTGCCGATTCTTGGGAATGGGTAGGGGTTGGGGTATAGGCCTCCGGTATCCTTACTCATAGCCCAGGCGCTGTTCCACACTGGTTGTCTGTGCGGCCGTGGTATTACTACGGTCGAGCCGGCCCATTCGTGCCGAAGCGTGGCTCTCCCAAATTAAACTCAACTTGTACTTTTATTCCACTATTTAATTTAAAACTTTCTTTATGAACCTACATACACACACGTAACACCCAGACTCACAACATTTTGTAAATTACACATGTTGTTCATGATGTCCCATCTAGGATTTGAACCAACAATTTTACTCTGTTAATTTCTGGTATACCGTTTCACCGTTAGCTCCGTTGAGGAGACACATATGTCAAATGGCTACGATGTGAGTGACCTTTAACCAAATAACGTAACAATAACCCCTTCCGGCTTCAAATACTTTCAGTGTTATTCGATATAAATGATCAACAATCCTTTACACTCAAGTGCATTGTGTCGCAACTCCTGCATTAATTGGCTGATAGTGGCAATTGGGGCCTATGACGTCAATTGGTCAATTGCTTTTCAGCCTCGGATATTTTACCCAACAATAGGATGGCAATGAAATAATATGCATATACGTGCACTTTTGTATGATTTGAGCTGATGAAGACGTCAATGTGTATCCTGACTGATCGTAAGTGAAGTCAATTGAAACAGTTTCCTAATTTAATTCAATACTAGCGGCCCCGTCCAGCTTCGCGCGGAAGTATTCGAAATTCTCGGATTTCCTCTACTATAATATGCATGTATCACGCATATAAACTTTCCTCTTCAATCATTCTATCTTCTGCTAAAAACTGCAATAGCATCCATTGAGTAGGTTAACAACACTGTTAGGAACAGACAGTGATCTTAATTTTTTACTATATCAGGATTACATAGGCACTTTTTATTTTAAAATTTTCAGCATGTGAGATCCAACAGAAATAGTTTTTGGGATACAACGATAAAGAAGCGAAATTCTATTGCATTCTTTAAATTTGGAGTTCAACGAAAATAGCAATATTTTGTGTTATCCAACGAAAAACTTATTAAACTGCGATCCAACAAAATAAGTCTGTCTATCAGATATCACTATACTTATCAATCAATCAATACCCTTTTTTTTTTTTTTACACATCGCCGTCTAGTCCCAAACTAAGCGGAGCTTGTATTATGGGTACTAGAGAACTGATATGAATACATAAATACTTTTTTTTGTAAATACATTATGTATAGAACCTACCTATAGAAAATATCCAAACTCCGAAAAAAAATATTTGTAGATCATACAAACATTTGGTCCGACCCAGGATTCGAACCCGAGACCTCGTGGACTGCAGTCGTGTACGCTACCACTGCGCCACCGAGGCAGTCCCCATTGCTTGATTATTTTCACAAAAGGGCCTTCCCCCACTTGTCTCTTGAAAGTACCTGTGTTCAAGGGCTTTCATCTTATAAGTGGCCATAAGGGCTGGTAGATCACCATCAGTTTAGTGAATTAACCATGACACAGCATGGCAGCGATAGTCTCGAACCATAGAGTGACCCGTATAGCCTTGCCACATATTCCATAAAACAGTTTCTATATTATTATTATTTTTATCTCTTATAACAATCCATTATACCTACGTTTTCTAGAATTGTTTTGTAAACGAACTAGATTCACACAAATAAAACATTAATATAATGCGCTTACTTTTCTTCGAGAGTGTCACTTTTTTAAAAAGGAATTGTTACGGTAATCGCGTAATTGTTGAAACTGATATCATTGTATACTGCCTAATTATACCTTCTGAATATAACTTTAGCCGAGCATATAAAGAATTTTATTAGTTTTAAACTTTCGCGGGCTGTTTTGTTGCGGTGTTATTACGAATATGAAAAGTTTTTAATGCCATGGTGCTCCTATTCATAACGTCTTTTAATATACTTAAATATATGTATATCGTGCTTTCTTACGTTGTCTATTTCTAAAATTTCAAGATTTTCACGTTGCTGTACTTAACTGTACTGACTTATATACTTTTATTTGCAGTTACGCTCTTATTACTGCTATTTCTCGAGTCTATGCTTGATGTCATTGTCAAAAGAATGATCTGATTTCCCAGAAATCGTCTAAGTTGTTGTCTAATAGCTTTATCTATAACGCTGGGACTTTCTACGATATTTATTATTTCTTTCTGGAACTTATTTACGGTACGTTTGTAACCGGTATTTTAAAATATATTTGTAACTTTATGCATTACTAACGAAGATGATTATGCCCTGAACATTGTACAGTCCATCGTAATAAAAATCTTGCGTGCGCCTAATTAGTATCGCCTGGTATGATGCCATAGGTCAACTACCAATTGTCAGTCCCAATTATATCGGTACGGCATAATTCTGACATGTAAGATAATAGCACTCATGAATTTTAGTATTTTTTTGTGGGCTAACATGGAGTACGGCCCATCATTCTTATGACAACCGGGACCGAGGGTTTAGGGTGGTTTCTGGGGCAATAAGTGTGAGTGCTTAATGTGAAGAATGGTCACCTACCATAAAGTGACCTGGCTAGCATTGCATAAATTTGCAAAGTGTTAACCTACGTGGTTACCATTGAGACACAAACCATTGTCATGGCGTGTTTATATATTCATGTCTCTTGTTTTACCACCGTGGATGGTCAGGCCTTTATAAATTATTGTAACTTTAAATGAGCGAGTAAATACCAACAAAATACAGGCCACTGCTTTTTATTACGTTCGCCTGGACCTTGAACATGGTCACAATGCAATTAAAGGTACTCTTTACGAAAATACAATTAAGAATAAAAGCATTTTCGTTTGTTTAAACTCCCTTATATCTAACCATGTATTGTCAGTGATCAGATTGAAGAATAATAGAATAGTAATAATATTAATTTACGACCCTCAGATGTGGAGCATTGATCATAAAAGCTGGCGAAACTGCGGTAAAAGCTAGAAATGGAACTCCTAACTAAACCAACCTTAGCTTTCTAACATTAGTGTTGACTGTTAGCAGCTAGTCGATACCTAGTTTTGTTGTTATTACCTAGTATCCGTACTAGGAGTGTCTTCAAACCAATAGCGTACTGGCTGCGGCTTTAAATTGCCAACTTGTCCATCACGTTCTTTGTTTAATTATTACTTACATGCTCGAGACAGAAAATACATGTATCGGGTGGTGTTGTATTTAAGATTTAAGTGAAGAAATTGTTGGGCGACGAGACTTATACGTAGCGTAATCTGGACCGGGCTAATTCACATTTAGTTTTAGATGTTTTACTGAAACTGTGTGGTATCAAGTATTGAGTTGTGTAAATATAGCAAGCCAAAGCGACTCTATTCTGCCTGATGGAAAACATAAGCAGAATGCAAGTAGTACTCGTCACACTTATTATGATATGACCTACTGAGATGTCGGGCCACTATTACGAATCTATTCACCCTGCTTCGCCGTAGACGGGTAAAAAATAGTAGCCTACCTAGGCCGCTTTTCAATCTTACAAAACACACTAAAACGATCGAAACCGCGCACACAAGGCAGTGCTACTGTAGAAGGCTGCACATTAATTCATATGCATTCAGTACTATAAAATTAATTTCCTCATTTGAGACTTTCATTATTTCTAAGACTTGCGCAGTCAAATATAATTTAGTCATTCTGAAATATCTATAAGGAAATTGCATTGATTATAAGTTCACTTGTCAGTAAATTGTTTCCTGTAATGAGACTAATTTCCTGTTCTTTTTATTAGGTATTTAAAATAGGAGTTAGGTGTGCAGTTTGACAAATTTAATTAAAAAACTCCTGAAATTTCAAGGAACTTTCTGCCTCGCACAACAAAACTGGGATAAATTGTCGCCTGCAGTATTTCCGGACCAATACGACCTTCAAACCTTCAAGAAAAGAGCGTACTCCTTTTTACAAGGTCGGCAACGCACTTGTGACGCCTCTGGTGTTGCGGGTTCCATGGGCGGCGGTTATCGCTTACCATCAGGCGATACGTCTGCTCGTTTGCCACCTATACAATAAAAAAAAATATTAAAAAAATAACTGCAATGATATGAGAAAGCCCATAGGTACATCCATAATTGTACTATAAAATACCTACTCCCAAAGTGAGTTCCTAAACATCGTGTTTGTACGGCATTTTATTGGTTTTGGCTCCATTTCAACGGTCTCTTTTTGCGTGTACGAAATTTCTTTCGTTACGAGCAGCATATTTTTAAACAATATGGTGACAAAATTCAATTAATTAATTATCTCTAACTGTAGTGACAACATAATATAAATTCATGTATGGTCTGCCAAAATGACTCAATTCTGCCTGATTGAAAGCATAAGCAGAATCCAAGAGTAGTGGCCATCGTACTCATTTATGAAGTAACAATGCAGCAAGGTGACCACTACTACGGCGGTCTGTTAAAAGACGTGCTGCGGCATATTCGAGATCAGAGGTCAAATGATGCAGCATAATTTGACCTCTGCTCTCGCATACCAACGAAACACGAAAGCACAAATACTGTCATTTTAGGTCGGTCTTCTCTGAGAAGATGGTACCGCACTGGTCCAGTCGGCCCATTCGTGTAGGAATCAGCGTGGCTTTACTATCTAGTTGTACTATAAAACTTGAAATTGTACTGTAACAACTACTCAGTACAAAATATTCTAGTTTGAGCAATGGTGTCTTATTCTAAATGTCCAAATTCTGCGGTTTCCTGTTTTATCTTGTAGAACTTTGCCATAACAGAGTACTTGTTTGCATAATAGATTTAGATTGTATGAACATAGCTTTGTACAACAATAACTATTTCCCCTTTGAAAATATCGTCTACCAAAATAACCCACATCCCTTCGCAGTCACAACTTGGTAGATCGTAAAGCGTGTACGCCTGGCCATTACCCCCAATATATTAGCTAGCAGTAATGTATAAAATCTATTATTTAAATGATGGTTCCGTATGCTTTAAAATTTCAATACTGATGTAGATACTTCTATGTAATCCTAGCCGAAAAAAGTACCAGACGAGGCAAAACGAATGTCACATTATCCAAAATTCAATTGTGTTTTTAATTACGTCTACACTGACCCATACCAAACAAAAAAATAGGCACATTTTTTATAAGATGTATTAAAGTTAATGCCATTTGACATTTCTCATCTTTTTAGAATTCATTTTTTCGGAATATAATCTAAATGTAAATCCAGGTTGTTGGTTAACTAAAATATATATCGAAATTGATCAGAATCGTCCAGCTGTTTAAGCGCACACGAACCAATATACACACACATACGACCTAGGCTTCTCCGAAAGGAGGCTTTGGCCTACTATACCAAGTTATCATGAGCGATTGTGCGAGCCAATAAAATTATTGGAAAAGCGTGTGATCCTGTATCGAGTAATAACATCACGTATCGAATCAAATTTGAATCTGCCTATTGTAAAATCAATATCCAATTGTATTCGTTTTAAGCTCTCCGATTTTTATTTTATCTATATCAGCGGTATTTAAGCTCTAACCACGCTAGAAATCTTCGCTCAGTTAAAAATCTGCTTCTCTCATGTCCCTCGCACAACTCCGACTTCATGAACAGCTCGTTCTTCGTTCAAGCAGTACTTCGCTGGAATGTGCTCCCGCTCGAAATCCACAAATCGTTTTACATTAAAAAGAAAGTACATGAATTACTTCTAAATGAACTTGCTCATTCATAGTAGACCTTATATTCCAGTATTCATGGTGTATACACGTGATGTATCTATGTTCCTGTACATGAATGTTCCAATGTATTTGTGATTTTTTGTGTGTTTATATATTTATATATCTTAGTTATAGTTAGTTAGTAGAATATGTTGCGTTATATTATAGTAAACCTCTGTGCACTTACCTCATAACATTTCTACACCACCTGATGGTTGACTGGAAGAGAATGTTCTGGGCATTAAGTCTGCCGATGTACAAATTTAGGGCATAAAGTTTTTAAATTAAATAATTAAATATCAATTTAAATTTTTGAATGATGAAGCGTTGAATCATTTCGATTTAAGTTATTGAATAACGCTGTATTATACAAAAGGATTAAACCTTTGGATCTTTTATACTCAAATGAAGACTTAACAGAATTCGGGATAGACACAACAGTGACTGTCTTCATTGTGCCTTTAGTTCTTTTTAGTGTCGATTCGTCATCGCTACTTAAATAAGTTGTTAAAATACACTGTATCTCATTGTATGTGAATGCTGCTATCCTTATTAAGGGATAAGTGAATTAACGATTAATATGATTGAAATTGAGGTCGTATCTTTTGGTACCATTGACCCTTTGCCATTTCATAACAATCTGTTTTGCAAAAGTTCGGATTCTTGAAGTATGAAGGCAGTGTGGAGCGCAATACCATTTTTGATGTGAAAACTTCTTTAGGCACGTTGAGAACTTTTAGGGTGAACAAAAATCATGGAACTAGCGTCATCGTCACCGAACGCTTTCTATGAGCTATATATTATGTGTACTGTGTATATATGTGTACTTTTTGTGTGAACTAAAAGAGTGAAACCCGTGTCATTGACATCTCACGCTTCCTCAACGGTACAATTCACACAAGTTATTCACTTCTATCGGCAGTCCCCAAAGACTGCCCCGCATGTTTTTGTTACTATTGTGGTATATTAAAAACTGCCCCGCATATTTTTGTTACTATCGTGGTATTTTTTTTTTAATGTATACGCTGCCAAAATGACTCTGCCCTGCCTGATGGAAAGCATGAGCAGAATCCAAGAGTGGTGGTCACCATCCTCAATGCGGGAAAGAACAATGCAGCATGGTGACCCCCACTATATGGCGGCCTGGTGAGATGCTGATCCTGTGATTTCGGATATTAGAACACATTCTTGTGTTAGTGGTACATAATAAAAGGCTTCATCACAGATTAGTGACATCTCTATGGTCATGTTGGTTTATGAGACACGAATAACAGGGAATACAGTACTTAACTAAAAAAATAGGTTAGTACGAGGTGGATTATGTGCAGAGTATGGACATATAGTTAACTAGCTGACCCACGCGACCTCGTTTACGTCTCCTATTGCCCATAGCGTAATAATTTTCCCCCGTTTTCGAAACATTCTTCATTGGTTCCGCTACTAGTTGGTCTTACCGTGATGATATTTAGCTTATATTTCTTCAATTCAATAATTGAGCTATCTAACACTGAAAGAATTTTTCAAATCGGACCGGTACTGTTTTGAAGTGGTGATCCAGTTTCAGAAAAATGTCTTCAAATGTTTTTAAAGACTTATAATCGAATGTGTAGAGCATTAGGAGAGACGAGAAGAAAAGAACCTCCTCACTTTGATTCTAGAAAATGAAAATAAAAGAATTTCTTATCAAGATCACCGAACCCTAAAACTGTTTAATCTGTATAACCCTTTTAATGGAATCATTTATACTCCTATATTTTTCGCAGTACCGTGGCGGTAAAGTCATTTACGAACATTTTATCCAATTGTTATACCATTTGCGACGAATTTATCTAATTGTTTAATGGTTTAATTTACGCTAGTCTTATATCGTGGAATGGTAAAGCCACATAACCTTCGAATTTTAATAGCGTCAGTGAATATTAAAAATGGCAAAATAAAATTACATTTATCGCTAAAGTAGATGCCGTTTATAAGGGTCGATTTTATAAGAAAGAAATGTGAGTTTTTTTTTTAAATAAAATGTAAACATTATGTAAAAACTTGACTAGTTGATACTTTTGCCATTCACCTTTACCATTTATTGAATTCAACTTACTTTATCAGCGCTCATAGCCTAGTTGCACTCGGTGATTAGAAACAATCATCGAGGGCAAGCAACGATGGCGCGGTCAGTACCTGGATGGGTGACCGCTGGTGGCATGTTACCATAAGCGTCTCCGTGATTCGGAGGTCACGTTAAACAGTCGGTCCCGGTTGTTATCATACGATAACAGTCGTGAAGCTTAGTTGGAGGCCTTCGGGCGGCCTAAAAACATCCAACGGTAAGATTTACGTAGCCACAACGTATTCTTGCCAGTCCCCAACCCGCACTTGGCTAGCGTGGGGACGTATGGCCTTAACCCTCTCCTGAGAGGAGACCCGAGCCCAGCAGTGGGACATTATGGGTTGTTGTTTTTTTTTTTTACTTTATCAACGAAGTTTGGCATAATGTTATTGCTATGATCGGCGTTCCTCTAAAGGATCGCATCAGAAACAGGTGATCTGACAAAGAACCAGGGTCATCGACATAACCCACAGGATTAGCAAGCCGAAAAGGCAGTGGGCTGACCACATTTGCCGAAGAACCGATAACCGTTGGGGCAAACGAGTTCTTGAGTGGAGACTGCGTCTCGGCAAACGTAGTGATTTGGATATATCCAAATTATCAAATTTAAATTTACTCATGAATGTGAAAGTTGCAATGACCTGAAATTAAAAAATTCATGTCTTATTCGTTTATCTGAAATTTGATTTAGATGTTTATTTTCTTCACGAAAGTGACGCCAAACGGTCCATCACGATTCTTTTTTCCGCCATTTAGCATCGGCGACAATTTTTTTGTAGCTAAACGAAATGCTTAACCACAATAATTTAGTTGCATTAGATACCTTTTACGGTAAAATGTATTAGAAAGTATCCATTTGGTATACTAATTTTCACAGTTATTTGTTAACGTGTTGTAAAAGAAAGTGATGTTCCTTACGATTTTCTGCTGATATATCTAGGATCTTAACTAACATCTCTTGTATAAACTCAATTATCACAACAACAGCTTTTAACAGTCCACTGATGTAGATAGTATTCTTCTTAGCCTAACCGATCACTATGTTTTTGTGTCGTTATACATATTGCTAGAAATACAGTAAGATGTCGTGCCCTATGTATGATAATTTATTATACACCATAAAAACATATATCACAAAAAACATGCCTAGTACAGTCGATGATTCGTTATTAAGTGCGATTTCTTCTAGACAACTTCTATTTACAGTACCACTATCTCCAAGTGATTTCAACAATTGGATGAGAATTACCTGACGAAAATGTATCCACATGTCGACACACCTATCTTATATAAAAATTAGGTGGTCTCAAAGAACAAAAAACAGGAAGCCTGATTAAAATATAAGTCATCCATAACAAATACAATAAATGATTGAATTACGTTCACACGAGCACAAAGGGTAACTAGACTAAACCAAAAACATGAGCGAGCAGAGACAATCAGCTATTGACCAACAACGATCTTTCCATAATTGTCTCCAGAATACTTGAGAGTTTCCGTTGTAACTGTTCAAAAGTGCATTCCTTTGTAAACTGTGTTTTGGAATTCATTCTCAAGTCACACAGGAACTATTACTGGTATTTGAACAGCTGGTTTTATGTATTGACATACTTCGTGTAAAAAAAAAGTACTATAAAAATTGACTTAACCTGGGAATGGAAACATAGATATTAGTGATTACTGTCGCTATGAACACAAGAAACAAAAAAAAAACACAGCAGTCATGAGGATCGCAGACAGAAATGGACACTTCAAACTATAAACAAACAGTTGTACTTTTTGAATATTAAAATTTATTGTTTTATCATGAATTAATTTGTCTCTCATCTTAAAATTTGTTTGGAATATGTCCAGACTCGCCAAAGACTACTGCTAGAATAAGTGCAATGGGCAAAACAGAGCTGGAAATTCTGGAAGAGGCTACCGTAGCTGCTGCTAGCTGATATGAAAGGGTAATCCTACCTCACGTTATCATATTTGCACAGATATTGGGTAATAATTTTGTTCTCATGCAGAATAATGCTCGCTCGCATAAGGCTCACCTGACTCAAAGAGCACTATCTGATACCTCGGTTTTGCCATCTCTTCCATTCTATCTTATTATCGGGATAACCTTAATCACTTTCCAGACTCAGAGAGTGTGCATGAAGTAGATGTTAACTCACCCGTTGCTGCTGATGATACCATTTTGTGACTGTCCATAAATATACTACAAAATCAAAATTGTGACATTACCTTTTTTATAGGGTTTCCCCATATGGTTTTGTTGGTATTTTTAAGAAACTAATTTTTTTCACCATTTGTCTTGTCCAGCCAATTCATGAAACCTAACATTCAACAAACCAAATGTTAAAAAGTTATATTAATTTTACAGGACAATAATAAGTTGTTTTTAGTACTATATTATTTGCTTTAAGAAAAATTAACCATCACTTAACTAGATACAATAAGGAAAGTGGCCAAGTGCGACTCGGACTCGCGCACGAAGCGTTCCGTACCATTATCAAGCGTCTACATGTTGTCTTTATCAATATCGAACAAATACGAGCAATAAAATCACGTTTGTTGTATGGGAGCCCCCTTAAATATATATTTTATTCTGTTTTTTTAGTATTTGTTTGTATAACGGCAACAGAAACACATCATCTCTGAAAATTATAACTGTCTAACTATCACGGTTCAAGAGATGCAGCCTGGTGACATACGGATGGACAGACAGACGAACAGCGAAAACTTAGAAATAGGCTCCTGTTTTACCTTTTGGGTACGGAAACCTAAAACTAACGATGGCAAAAGTTTCTAGACTACCACCCTCCTTCAAAACTCGTTCTTGATCTACGAGTACAATAAGAATTTATACTTTAAACATTGTTTTATAATCGTTAGGCACTGTTTCACCAGTTACAGATAAGTTTTAGATAGGTTATCTAACAGAGATGTGACGTACCTTCCGTATAAATTGTGTCAATCTGTCAGCTAAGCTTTTCCGGAACTTATCTGTAATCAGCTAAACAATGCCTTGATATTCAGTTCTAATAATTGCATAACGTGTTTATCTATAATGCAATGCGTTGATATAATTATTCATGGATCATGAATTGCTTATGTTATAGGAGTAACAACAGTTCATGTTATGTCACCCTTGAACTTGCACATGTCGTTATTATAATGAAGACTACGCTTTGCATATAGATATAATTGAGTACTATTTATCTATACTTATATTTTAAGCCGGTTATTTTAGTCGGGTCGAGTACGACATAGCCAAGAGTCGGTGCTATCCGAGGTGAGTCTTATTAGTTTATAGGGAACTATTGTTTTAAGTATTGTTATTATTGGTATAAACTCACAAGCCATTGGTACTTCCTGTAACTTCAGCTTATCAATGGAATAATTGTGAGGCACAGAAACAACTAATAGGTCCTCTGTAATTTCCACACAAACTTAAACATTCTCAGAAATAATAAATGAAAAATAACATTTTGAAAGTATATTTCTTCAATTTTTTCATGTGAGGGCAGCATTATTTTCTTTAATCACGTTATTTCTATTGATATATCTTTAAGAACGATTCAAAGTTCTCACGTAATAAGCAAATTTTTCTCATTTAATCTGGCTAATACGAGTACGAGTAGCATTGTTGGTGCACGAATCGTGCGTTTGTAATTTGTCAATACGTAACTATTATCTGGTGAGTTTGTCACGCTATCCAGCTATTAACGATAGACAGTAGAGTTGCCTATCGAGTCGACTATTGCTAAACTATCAATTGTCTATCGATGTTTGACGTCATATCAATAGTATCGATCATCATCATCAACAACCCATAATGTCCCATTGCTGGGCTCGGGTCTCCTTTCACGAGAGAGTTAAGGTCTTAGTTAGCCTATCGATACTATTGATGTTTTCGACATTATCGATACTATCGCTGTGCGATACAGGCCAATAGTATTGATGTACAAAAATAGTAGCCAATTTATTAGCTACGAAAGTACTGATATATAGACAGTATTGATACTATCGAAGACCAGCATATATTTAAGAGTAATACTCTCGATAGTATTGATAATAACGATAGTTCACAATAATGATAGTTTAATAAACTGCGATTGCTCACAACAATCATTTACATAACTAGAAATTATCTCCAAAAAATATTAAGTATATGTAACATATTAGTCCTGAAGTGTATCCGAACACAATCAAAGCACAGTGAGCGAAAATGATTAACACTATTTATTTATTAGTCTATAATCGGAAAACGATACTATCGTCGGTTATTAAATTATTAATAGCGTAATAACCCATAAAGTCAAGGAAAAAACACTTTTAATAATTGTGTTTTGATACCACTGAAACTGTATTTTTAGCTGAAAGGAAAATAAACAAGAAAAACGCTTCGAAAACAGTTTGAGAATCAAAGCTGCAACATTAGAGTTGAAGCTTTGATTTTTATTTCATATAAAATATAAAATTCTCGTGTCGTGGTTTTTGTTACTAAACTTCTACGATACGGTACTACTACGATGTACCGATTTTTATGATATTTTTTGTACATATTGGGTAGGTTCCAGAATCGGCCAATATCAAATTTTCATACCCTTAAATGGTAAGGTGACACACCCTAAATTTTTATTTCTATCAGTAAACAATGTTTTCGGATCAGATAGTATTCGAATATAATTTGTGTGTTTTAGAAAATACTTCTTTAAAGCATTCTTCAATCCATTCAGTACAGCCCGAAGTTATTGTTTATACAAAGTAGGTACCTATCTGATGTTTAACTTAAAAAATCGTATATATTCTTTAAAAGTTCTTATACTCGTATGTCTGTAAACGTCAAGCCGTCTGATATGATGAACCACATGTCTGTAATATCAGTATTCAGCATTCAGATTGTTGTTTATAAGCTCCATATGTTTTTTCTGCTTCTACACATTGCAATGGTAAAAAAACCAACGTGATTAGATAAATAGATATATAGATCGTAGAAAATTTTTAGTGGAAAAAAGTGGGATTATTTCTTCGAAAGCGGGATAAAATAAAAAAAAAAAGTTTATAACCAGTATAACACATAACGTACGAGTGACTAAAAGAAACTAGTTCTCAATATTTTTGTTTTTCTGCTATACATCGTCCCTTCTTCCAGGATGTTTAAAGAGTTGGTGCGATTTCCGTGGAGTGTTCGCTGTAGTATCTTTGAATTGGTACGTTTTTATTGCCTGTCAATTTAGTTGACAATAAAGCATTTTCACAATTAAAATTTACGGGTCCGGCCATTTCTCCCCCGGAAAGCGGGACATGGCCTGTCCCGCGTGGGACTTTAAAATTTTGATTCGAAAATCGGAACGTCTGGCAACGCTGGAATTACCATTTGTGTTTGACAACAATATGAAATAAGTTGGCAGCTATAGCCCAGTTTCATACTATTTGGCTGCCGTTAGCCAACAAATGTAAGAATTCGTAACAATCGCTTACATTTTTACCCGACTGCGAAAGTATGTGTATATTTCTCTGGCACGCCCTAGAGCCTAAATGGCTTGTCGTATTTTTAAGTGAGTGGTGTCAATAAATTCGTCTTAGTCGTGAGTGTGACACTGGGTACTTTAAAAAAAAAGAAATAAAAAAATATTAAAAAAACTTTCCTTTCAGTTCTTTATATCTTTTCAGTTCTTCAATCAATTTATTAAGAATGGTAAATATAGACACAGTCCTGTTTTTTTTTTAATAATTCTTTACTTGTTGTAAGAGCTTTAATAAAGAGAACAATATTACGTTGATATTCTCTTTATTAAACTAAATGGAATATTCATTACATTTTAAAATATACATATAAAGATACATATAAAAATAAAAAGTATAGTAGACCACCGACTTCCCTCTCTGTACTGATACGGTCCCTGTACCCGAAGCTATTTTTTTATAAATGTTTTCTGTTCTATATTGGCTATCATATCCAATTAGTAAAAGTAAGTAAGTATAAATATACTTTGGAATTCGCGAATTAGTCAAGACGAAAGTTTTGGTTTTTCTAGCGTTCGAGGAATAATATTTGCCTCAAATTTGTAATCTGTAACTTCACTGGTTTTGGGTTAGCCACAAAAAAAAGAATGTTATTTAATCTGTCACGGGAAATTTATATGTTTTCCTCGTCTGTGTATGTAGAATTATTTCATATAATATGCACATATGACTCAATGAGTTAATATAAAATGAGTATTTTCAATAATTTCTGTTCATTATTATGTAATATTTTGAAAGCGTAGGTGGTCGTTTTCGGTATTGTAATTATTGATTTAAAAAAAAAACATATAACATCACTGGCAAGTTTACCCAAGTTTGGTATGTACATTTTTTATCGAAGCCTTTGAGGTTCATATAGAAAATTCTTTAAACATATTGTATGCTAACGTTAACCATGAATATTTATTCATTTGTAACAAAGTATTGTTTATTAATCTTTGCCTGCAACATCTGTTTTAATATCGAGTGTCTTGTGTGTTATAACAAATATATATCTATGCTAAATTTAATCCAGATCTGTTACAGCTTTTCTGGATTCATTGAAAATAATAATAGGATAACATTAATGCGACTGCTGTGCAAGAGGTCTCGGGTTCGATCCCTGAGTCGGACCCAATGTTTGTATGATCTGCAAATATTTGTTTCGGAGTTTGGGTGTTTTCTATGTATAATATGTATGTATTTACAAAAAAAAGTATATAAGTATTAATATCAGTTATCTAGTACCCATAGTACAAGCTTTGCTTAGTTTGGGACTAGATGGCGTTGTGTGTTAAAATGTCTGTACATATTTATTTATTTATTATCAATTAAGTTACATCCAAACACAAAAATAATTATCGTAATCACGATTACACATATAATTTCTCCTGGAAGGACATTACGGCCAGGCATTTTCCTTAGAAGTCAAAAACACATAAAAGGCATCTATTAATACTTATTCCGTGATCGTCTGACGTCAATTTCATATTTATTATTAGTATAATTACATATGCTTTTATTTAATACTATTCTCTCATTGTTACAGATGACAAATCGACTGTACTGAATCTCGACAATAATCTCGAACATTCCTCCGACACAAATTCAATTAAATCAAGACTGATTTTCAGTAGTATAAGCAACATTCGCATCGATGTTTTACGAACGCGTAAACAAAGAGAAGTAGAAAGAAATAGAAGAATTCAAAAAGTAAATAATGCTATAAGTGATACAGCACCAAAATGTTTAAGTTACTCGGAGATTTACGTGTTCACTTTAAATATCAGCCAATAAGGACTGACAATGCGGTTTTCCGACTGCACAATGTGTTCACCACGGTGTTGCTCCTCGCCTGTTCCATGATCATCACAGCGACACAGTATGTTGGTCAACCGATCCAGTGCATCGTCAGCGGACTGCCAACAAACGTGGTCAACACTTACTGTTGGATCACATCGACGTTTGCCATGCCTGACGCCTTTGCCAGAGAGGTTAGTGAGAAAATGTGTTAATTGTTTATTATCAGCCGTGTACTACCCGGTTGGCATATAATACCCATTGATATATCGATATGTCAACAAAATTGTTTCTACCCGTTTTTAAACAAATGTGGTGGCTCATTTCGAATTACAATTTTTTTAATGAAAATTACGCAGGGTACCAACAACCAGTCTGGACAGCGTGGCAAAGTAGACAAAAACCTCCATTTTAAAGAGAGGACTATGCCCTGTTGTGGACTGCTAAATGCTATTGATGATGATATGTGAAATGACTAACAGCTAACATGTTTAAATAATACTTACCTGGAATAAAGTTACCTGACTATAAATACATGGCTTGGTCCAAAAATGTCAATTAAGTCATGATCGTTCTTCCAATAAAAAGAATTCGACAAGCTCATATTAAACCACACATTATATTTTTATATTTTTTTGTTCAGAGGTAATAAGTTTCATATTTAGATTCTAATTACCTAATATATTAAAATATACTGGTATTTAACAGGGGCGTTCACTGTAAGTGGCACAAGCGGTGCCAAGGTTGTAAAAAAGGATAACCAAAGCTTTTTATAAAAAACAATTATAAATTCCAATACCGTTAGCTGTTCACGACAATGCTTGCATTAAGGTGCAGCGCGACTCACGAACTGAATTAATTGCTATGGTAACACAACACTGGCGTGTTGCCAGCTTCCAAGATTACTCACATTACTACTAATGCTTCCATACATACATACATATCCCTGAAAGGTAAAGTTGAAGGCTTTTAGTTGACTGTCTTCAAAAATGAGGAGGTTCTCAGTTTGGTTGTATTTTGTAAAGTTTGATACCTCAGAACTCTTTTTGAAACCTATTTGGAAAATTGGTTTTAATTTAAGAAAGTGTACCTAACCTACTGTATATTATTTATTAGGAAGTATATTTGGAAGATTTGATTTCTTAGACATTAGAAAAAAAGCTTCACTCCTAAGTGTGGAAAATTATACAACACAATTAATTATAGTGTTTATGTATGGCAATTAGCCTATTCATTCAAAATATATGATCTAAATGTAAATAGACATCAATTTCAGAATGTTAAAGTATTTAAAATAATGTAAAACCTATGTATTGGTTGCGTCTATTCCCGTGCGAAGAAATTACTTTGTGTGCCTAACCCTTTTCATGCGAGACGGTGGCTACTGGTAGTTATGAATTTGGCAAGAAAATACTTTAAACGAAAAAATAGAAACAATAGATGATTGATGCTCAATATTTATAGTAGTTGAAACCATCACGATAGTTGAATTTATCATCTCATTTTTTAATTTATTAAGTTATTGCAACATTGTTTATAAGTAACATCTTGATTATCTTTCATCATACGAGATTAACCTTGAATTTTCGTTATCCTAATCAAAATGACTTCCTGAAAATCAGACTAAGTACATTAAATCATAAATTAAGTCATAATTAATCAGTTAATTAAGTAGGTTTTTTCTCTAATACATACACATGAGTAAATCAAAATATCGCGTACCAGCTGACCTATGTAATTACGTCTACGTCTCGTAATAGGTTTCCGTTTTTGCTAATCTATATAAATAAAATGAATCGACGAAATGTATGTACGCTCATAGCTTCCAATCGATTGCACCAAAATGAATTATTCTATTTTCTATGTGTTTATTATTGTTAGGACAAGGTTTATAGGTTAAAAAATGAATAAAAAAGTATTTTTTTTGACCGCGACTGTAACGATGACCTGTGGAAAACTGAGGCGGGCATAATTACTAAAATATTTTTATTTTAGAAATTTAGAAAATATTTAGACGCAGGACCGACAGCTTTACGTGCTCCCCGAAGTGCGGGGTTTCAGACTCAACTTGCAAACTCCGAGCTTTACAACAAAGCATTTCTATAATCATGAGAGTTGTAGAGGTTTTCCTGCCTCTACAACACATTTGACCCGACCCGGGAATCGAACTCGGAATTTTTGATCTGCAGTCGTACACGCCAACAGCTAGACCAACGAGGCAGAATACTATAAATAATATTTTAGTATCTTATAACTTAGAAATATAATCGATTTTACAGATTTTGCTGTAAATTAGGTAAAAAAAATGATATAAAAGAAAAAAGGCAGTCAGTTTCTTTGTCTTTAATAATTGCCGTTACAGTTTTACAACCTAGAATATAACTAGGCTATGAAACAGTAAATGTATATCCTGAGCTCTTTGTTGCAGCAGAAACATTAAGTAGTTCTTCATTAATTTTTCTAATACACTCACTCATTTTAAAATTAATTAGGTGTGAGAATACGGTGGTATAAGTATTTAAGTTTGTGTAATATTCTGTGATCTGCATTAAACTAGAATCAATTTGAGGAAATCTCTTTAACATCTCACGTTGTTTGTCCTAGTGTTAGTGTATTTAGTTTACAAAACTAAGGTACTCGAACAAGTTTATATGTATATTAGTTTATGTACGCGAAGTATAAATATATATACCGTTATACCGATTTGCTACTAGATAACCCGACGAACTTCGTATTGCCATACTTTTTTCAGAAACACGTAAAAAAAGAATTATCAAATTTAGTGCAGTCGATCGGAAGTTATGCGCTTACATACATTACAGTGATTCATTTTTATTTATATAGATTAGGTATTATGTGTTTATATAGCAAAAATATGAAAATGAAACTATTTTCCTGCCTCATTTAGGTGATGATGTATTTATCTAAATATGGTACCTAAATCATTACTAGTTTTATTTAAACATTTAGTGTTTTTCAAAGGAATTAAGTGTGTAATAATTTATTATGTTAAGCTTATCTTTGCGTAAATGCGTTATATTTACACCTAAAGGTGTGATAAATGTAAAAGTGATACCATGATGACGTTCTATCGTCTCTGGCTACCCTGAATGGACGGAAATGGAATATGGACCGGGCAGGATTCCTCCTATTAAGGCCCGTCTAATTTATTTAAGTTCTCCTTCGTGTCAGTTTCAAGCCTGATCCTAACCTAGCTGTGTTTCTCGAGACTTGACTGACTAAGATACCCAGAGATCAACGCACAGCCCAAACAGCTGAACCTAGGATCCTGAAATATTGCATGTAGGTTCAAGTGCACTAAGAAAGAAACTAGGAAATGCTATACCTAAGGGGGTGAAATAGGGGATGAAAATGTCTACTTCTGTGCGAGCGAAGCCGCGGGCAAAAGCTCGTAATATATATTATTTAACACGATAGTTTAAAAGAAATGTAACCCTATGTATGCTTTACAACAGTAAATCCTTTATTTTACTGTTTGTAGACTATATTATACATGAATCCCTTTATATCAGATCTCTACTGAGCTTATCTGCTTCTTGCCAATATAATAAACCCCTTGATAAATGGAGTTGGTGCTTTCAATTGCTGTTCGCAAGACCTTAACCGTCCGTTTCCTCTTTGGAGCTGATTGTGTTGTGTGTTAGGGTTGACATATTATCGACTTTTACCACTTATGACCTGAGTATTGCTCCTCTTGATTCCTATAATAGATATTTTGCGTTTTTGACTTAAGTAGAATAGATGGCTTCGAGGCTTGTTCACTCGAAGACGTAAAATAAAATAAAATACACAGAACTTTCAAAATTCCCAAATATAATTCGATTATTTTCTTTCTTATTGATAATTGTCATAAATATTTAGGATAGGGTCTTTAACATATTTCCAATAGAATTATAATAATCCACGTAAAGTGAAAATATTAGATAACAATAGTTTACATTAGTTAGTTTGTTCAAACTTAAAAGTAGGTAGATTGTATTGAACATTTATAAAAATATTCAATATTCAATGTCCTAAATGTTATATATGAATACAATATATTAACTGAATTTATTCTTATTTGTAGAAGTGATGCAATGCACATTGACGGAAAATTACAGTATTTATTTCAAATTATATCTAACAAAAATCTCCTCTTTCCTAGATCGAATTTGCAGAGCATAGTTCAATTCAATGTACTTAGTTAACCCAATCAAAATAAAAAAAATATGTAATAGGAACTTTTAGGATAAAAAAAACTCAATTTAAATTCACATCTGACGTAAAATACAACCATTCACATAATCTTTGTTACAAATTTTACCAATAACCTAAGCTTCCTGCGGTCATATACTGATATTTAGTTGCCTGAAACATTACTACCTTACGTAACGTCCCATAAACGTATGTAAGTTAATTATTAGTTATCCTTATTGTTGTGAAATGGTACGTATCCTGGTCAGAAGTGATGTCACCTTCGGGACCATAGATCCAATTGAGAGGTCAATTGGAAAACAATTATGCTAGTTAAGATCCCTGATACAGCATCTCGACTTTTCGTTATCATATTAACGAATGTCCAAGTGTTATTAGAAAGTCTTGACTTTCTACTAAACATCGTCTGATGGTGATGATGGTTCAGTTTTCCAGGCTTTGTCCTAATTTTGTTAGTCAGCGTACTATGAATGTTGAATTTTTTCATTCTGAAATGTTAGTAAGTGTTAGGGTTGTTTAAAAAAAAGTCCATAATTTTTTTATTTCCTTTTTTTTTCTCCCGACTAAGACGAAAAATATAACGCTCCTTCTTACGCAGTCGGATGATAAAAAATACAGCAAGTCTACGATCGTAAAGTAGAAAGATCTCTGGAATACAGAACAAGTTAAGCGATGTCCTTCATATTATCTAAAACACTTGAATAATATATTTATTCAGATGTGGAAAATCAACATCTACGTAAAAAACGATGCACAAATTTATATACAACGTCGATTCACGAGTAGTATTTCGTGTTCCATTATTATATATTATTATCTTGTAATGTTAAACTAGTAGGGATTTTCGTACAAAAATACCATAAAAAACTACTAATACTTTATATCCGTATAGATCTTATATAATGAACGAATTTCTAGACATTCAAATGTATTTCGGTAGGATCGGTAACCCTGATATTTTGATTGCACAGATTGAGGTTTGCAAATTGCAGCATGACATTGATGTATGCCGGTGGGTGTGTACTGCGTATTTGTCGAGGTCACCACATGTCTTTTGCTATTGTTTGTTTGACCTGTATGTTCTGAACTGGTTAAGAGTTCCATTTGGAAAAATCCTTCCAGTTTTGTGGAGAATTACTCATTTCTGCTAGGTCTACAGAAAGTCTTACAGATTGTTTAGCTCTCTCCTCTTGCAGCGCCTTCTGTGAAATGGAAGATTATATTTTTTTCTAATTCATTAATTTCATTGTTTCGGCTACTTGACATTAGCCTATCTCCTACTACTGGATGAAAGCTTTTTTTAACATGTGGAAACCCCCATGGGCTGTCACCCCACCGGGGTTTTTCGGCGGGGTGGTGTGTCGGAATCGGGCCAACTAAAACCACACTGTGTGCCACTCTGCATCTGAGAGGGTAGAAATCCAGGAACACTCCGAGGCCTCTCCCAGCGCATACCTGCAGTGAAGCGGGCATCGTCTGTTCTTTGACTCTCAATTTAGGCGACGTACGGCCACTGCTGGCCATTAAAGCGGATGGAGGAGAAAACTAGTCCCGACCATCCGCGGCCACACTCAGGGCGGCATGAGGCACTAGTTGGTGCGCCTCTACCGCAACGTCTTCGCAGAAGGTTGCGACCGCGGTAAAACAGCTGTAGCTATCAGCCAAGGTGCGTGTGACGGCCGGTAGCGAGAGATCTCCTCCGATGACTGCAGTGAGTGCAAACTGTCAGCGTGTGCTGGCCCGAGTACTCACTGCAGTCGTAGTGGTGGCAGGCGGCACGCAGTTCCCTCCTACCAAAGCCCTGTGTTGTGGGTTTACAACTCACATAGGTCAACATTCTGGGTGATCCACAAATTGTTATTCTGAGTCTCGGTGTTCTTCGTGTCCGTTTCCTCTATATTTGTAGTCTCTGGCAACATAGGGGTACATTCCTAATGCGAGCGTTGTCTGTAAAAAATCTATCTTGGTCTTGAGTAGTCTGCGTCTTTCTTTCGCCTCGTTTTGGCATTTATCACTAAATCGCAGAATCAGCAGTCAACATATTTATATGTGCATAATTTTATAAATATTTATCGAGATGAATGTGTAACTACCTATATATAAAATTATTCCTGAATTTATTTTAGTAATATGTATTTATGACATGTACAATAAACAGAAAATCATTTCCGTTTTATTGTAATTTTATGAAGATGTGAAATTGACAAATAGGTATATATAATGTAGATTTATTAAATCGAAACCAACAACTAGGCTAGTTTTAAATTCTATAGGACTCTAGTTCAGTTAGTTTTGTTTGTTAATCTCCTTCAGAAACTACGTGTACTACATCTTTTAAAGCGTAAACATAATTATGCTGTAATGCTATTGGCTAAAGTATGTTTATTTTTTCAAATTAAGAAGAAGCCTGCTTTAAGTCTACTGTGATAGGGCTGAACTTTTTATCAAAGAATGACTGTGACTTGGCAATGACGTGACATTCTAACGAAGAATTGAGCTGTTCAGCTCAGTTAAGTGGGCAGCACGTAACTGGTTGTTGTGGAGAGCCTTAGGGAGAAGCCTTTGCTCAGCAGGCGATGTCTTTCGGCTGACCTGATGTTCGCTCGCGTAACTTAAAATATGTGACCCTGTGAACCCTCGTGTTATAGTGAACTATTGTAGATTTTTCACGACACGGGTTATTTATAACTCATAGTTGTAACTGAATATATGTATGGTATTCAGATACATACTTGAATTGCTTATTCAATTTATTCAGAATATTTCATGCGATATTTAAAGTTTCGAAATTTGACATTCGATTTCAAGGCTTCCTTATTTGCCAATTTTTGAATTCATGAGCTTGTGGAAAACACTTCTAGTTTGAAAACTGCTATTAAATATCAATGCTATAGTTTTATGTGATTGTTTCCGTCTTTCGGATAATTTTAAGTTTTATGTGATTGTTTCCGTCTTTCGGATAATTTTATAGCTCTAATCCGCTCATCTTAAATATGAAAGTAGGTATGTAATAATTTGAAATGAAAACAGTCTACATTCTAAGATCAAACACTCTTGTACATATTCCACTTTATAATTTACATTTTCACCGGTTTGAAACTTATGGCATCATCAAATCATCATCATAAACCAGTCTAATTCTCTGTGCCAGGATTTAATAATTTAATGATTTTTTTTTATCACGATACCGCCTTTTGTTATATGTCTTAGCATAACTTTTTAATACTATCATTGTTTATTATACTTGTAACTTCACTTAATGCTAACCGACGACTCCCTTTTCTACGGGTTATAAACTTTTTTCAAAAGCAATCTTAGGCTCCACCCTTGGATAAAATGTCAAGCAGTTGATCCACGACGGTTCAATTACTTGACATTTTATGAGAAATATCATATCAAATCATTTGTATAATACTAAATAAACTAACACATGCTGGCATGCGCACAGAGCATATGCTCCGTAGTAAACATGAAAAATGGAGCAAACAAGTAACAGTCTGGTATCCAAGAGACGGATCAAGGAGCAGAGGTCGCAAAGTGAGAAGATGGGAAGATGATCTAAAATTAACTCTAGGTCCCCTTTCGCTAAGAATTGCAACTGATAGGAAACAGTGGAAGACGTTGGAGGAGGCCTATGCCGTAAGGCACACCGAACTTTGGGATTTATTATGATTAGAATACTAGATCTTAATTAAAAGAAAGAAAATTTGTAAAATTTCGGAATAACAGGCTTATTATTATTATTATAAATAAACTAATAGTTCATCGTTGTAGTTCAATGCAGTTCATGTTTTTTACAAGTTTTTATTTAGTTTCACCAACCAATGTTTGCCTGTATTCAAATTTTGCCAGTTAAATTATAATATGTCTTAAGTTCTGATGACAATGCAAATTCATAATCGGTATTATTGTTAATCCAAAATGGCCGCCGTAACAAAATGGCGGCGTACATATTTCTGAACTACCCACCTAATACGGGTATCAAATGAAAGGGCTTAAAGGTTTTGTTTTGAATTAAATTTATCAGTTATTTATAGATATTTTATAACACCTTTTTTCCAATACTACGTATAAATTTAATGTATTCCATTTCATGTAGATACATGCCTGCGGCCGCGTAATGTCCTTAAATTAGAAAACATAAATAATTTGAAGTTTAAACGTATGTGTTTTTATTTTAGGTTGGAAGAGAGGTCGCCCATCCAGGTGTGGCGAATGAATACGACAGTTCACAAGAGAAGAAATACTACACGTACTACCAATGGGTCTGCTTCGTGTTGTTCTTTCAGGTAATTAAACATGACTTATACTGTGTGGGATTTGGCAAATACCGTCAGTGAAACTTTGATAGAGCACAAGTAATTATTACGATTCTAACATTTTGTATGGCATTAGCTGAAGAAAGAGTACGCACTTCATTTTGACCAATTCCAAGGCAGATATTATATAGTGTAATTTTTCAATAAAAGTGCGACATTGCTAGATCAGACCTTATTTAGTTGTCATCCAAAATTGTTTTTCATCAACAACTTCGTTGTTTACACGTAGGCCGTGTTTTCGAAGTCAGCGAAAAATCTCAACAGGTGATTGCTATTTTAATCCATCCCTATCTGATCACCGTTACACTGGTGGGCACCGCTCATACGCCGCTTGTCGCCCGCTTGCCGTCCGCTCTCTTCTCCGCTGTGTTCGTGAACACTCCCATACAAGTCTATATATTTGAACGCGCCGCTCCGTTCCCGTCGAGTTCCAGTACGTGGCCTAAGATCTCTCCAAAAAATGCCATTGAGCTCGTCAGATATTACCGAAGTCATTGGCAGCTGTGTATTTAGCTCCTGCATTGGGAAAAAATTGTGCTGCTTGTCTCCATAAAAACAAGACAGGTCCAACTCGAAATAGTATTTATTTTCTGGAATTCGTCTTACATTTTTTTTTAATTCGTACTGTCGTAGTAGTACCTAGTAAATCAAAAATACCCTTGCTGTGTCAGCTGTTTTTGAAGTTTTGGAATCGAAACAAATACACTCTGCTGACAATCGTGTTTTATATTGTATAACTTCTATCGTATCTCATACGTATGATATGTTTAAACAAAGATCATATATACCAAAGACTGTTTACATTTACACTTAGCTAACCTAAGCTAAAACATACTAATACCAACTTTACCCTTGCCTCGTGTGTCGTATACTGTAAGATCAGATTAACTGACACACTTAAGTGTGTAATCTTATCAATATTAAGTTCTTCAAGTAATTAGTCTTGTTTAGAAAGTTCTTCTTTTAGAAAGGGAACCTGGTCTGTTGTATGCCCTTCAAAAAAGTGTCTAGTCTCACCTTAAACATCGGCAACAAACTAATGGCTCCTAAATATCTTGCGTTCATGAGCGTCACATTTTTTTATGTAATAGTGGGCAAACGAGCAAACGTATCGCATGATGGTAAGCGATTACCGCCGCCCATGGATACCCGCAACACCAGAGGCGTCACAAGTGCGTTGTCGGCCTTTGAAGGAAGGGGAGGGGGTGGGGAGAAGTTGAGGTGTGCGCCTCGGGTATAATCACTTCCTCGTTGAAATACTGCGCTGTTTCCCACCGGTTTTCTGTGAAGTCGTGGTAAGACTCCGGTCGAGCCGGCCCATTCATGTTGAAGCGTGGCTCTCCCACGCTTTGTGCCCCATTAATTTTCTTTCTAGCCTTTTTTATTCACAAAAGTGCAAACTAGTTAAACCGGAATTACCTGAATATCAGTTTTTTACCGGCGCGACTGGCCTCGAATCCCGAGGGCGAACTGAATTCGAAGGTTGAACTAGCATATGTTTACTCCTTATATCACAAATTATTAGTAACGTGTTATAAGTAAGACGTAATTTCTAATCTGTTCTACTCTATATGACAGACCTAATCTGAAAAACTCCTCTCCTCCTCCTCCAATGGAAAATGCCTACTGGATAACCTGAAAAAGAAATATACCGAAAATTCCACGAATTTAGACTGAATTATCAAGACGCATATGCGTTACAAAAACTCACATTCCTATGTGTAACATTTGTTAGGATTAACAGTTGAAGTACATACTTGTGTAATGGTAAACTTCAAAATGACATTTGAAGTGGTTAATGGTGTTTATACAAAAATATGTGACAACAATATCAGTGTTATCATTTGTTGTGACCGTTACGTGTGCGTAACGTGCAAATAAGTATAATTCAAAGGGTATAAATATCGACTGGGTCTGTTTGCTAAGATTGCCAATGCTTAAATTTTAGGCACAGAATGCATGATGCTTTTAAAGCTTTAAAAACCAATTCGAATGCACACATACATAAAGATAGGTGGTCATAAACTGCCTCGGTGGCGCAATGGTAGCGTATACGACTGTTGTGCTTGAGCTGTTTGCTTCCCGGGTCGGACCAAATGTTTAAATGATCTGCAAATTTTTGTGTCAGAATTTGAATGTTTTCTGTGAACATAATTATATGGTTCCCGTTGATTTTCCAATTTTATTTGGGTTTCGGTGCAAAGTGCAATATTGCTGTGTTTTGCCCGGTTTCTTTCTCTAGGGTAAAATGAAACGGAGAACTAATAAGGGATAGGGGAAGAGACCTGGTGCAATGGATACTTTAAATTCCGAATAGCGGTTGTCGCCTACCGTCAGACGATCCATGCGATCGTTTATTATTCTCTATGCTTTAAAAAAATAGCTAATAATTAGTCCGCTGACATAAGATTCGTTATGTTACGCAATAGTGTAGCCAGCTGTTCATAAATTAAATAAAATCACAGTTATAAGGTTATTCATTAATAAAAATCGTCTGTGTTCAAAATATACAGCATTCGTATTTTTCATTCATCTCAAATGATAAACGTCTGCCATGGTATATAGCTTACTGTGATGTCGTGGGGTGACGGGGACGTTTATGAATCTCGTATTGTGCCAGATACGTCTTATCTGTGAATCTGACAGTTATAGAGGGCAATAAAGGGCTTTTCAATGGGTAACTCTGTGAAGCTTCGTTTATGAATCCATTTCGCATTATATGTAGATTATAGAAATAAATAATAGAGACAGAAGGGAGGTCGTGATTAAATTTCTACCCAGCACCCAGCAAATATTTTGTGTTGATCACATGACTTGGCGCTGAGNATATATATTTTACTGTGTCTGTGCTCGCTCCACTAGAGTGATGCTTCATAGAAAGTTTGCGTAAAGCAATTTTTTATGGCTTTTCAAAGATTGCGGGTAGTTATTGATCTCCAACCCTCTCTATCCTCTCTCTCATGGATAAATTAAGTAATAATTTATAATGACACTATCACTTTACCCGCCGATAATTCAACTTTTTTGAGTCGAAGCGATTCTCGAATTCTCAGGAATATACACAAAAAAATCACAAACTCGGTCCAGCCGTTTAGCAGAAGTTTAGTCACATACACACGTACAGAAGATTTCCATCAGTTTTTGAGTACCCATAATACAAGCTACGCTAAGTTTGGGACTAGATGGCATTGTGTGTTATTAGATATAACACACAATGCCTCCAGATCCAATCTCCAGAATATTACTAAAAAGTTATTCATAAAGATACTTCTTTTTATTGATTAAAAATAATTAATGAGTAAATAAACTTGAAACAAAATAAAATAAAAAAATAATCCTTATTCAATATAAAATACAAGATTAGGGTGTTGCGTAACTTAAAAGTAGACTTAACATAAAATAAACAAACTGTAAATTCTTAAACAATTATACAATTAGAACCAAGTTTTAGCTACATCTTACCAAAAAATTACAATTCTTAGACTCATTGTTTAGTAAGGTGAAAATTTTGATGTAGTGATCTGCCTGATCTAGGTAAGACCTGTGTTTCAGGCAATTCTACCTTATATGATAAAATATTTGTAACTCGCTTCACCAACGTGGTATAGTATTTCTAATACTGCTTTTTACGTGGTACTATATCTAACCGTAGACTGTAAAAGGCTATTTTACGCATCATATACAAGGTAAAAACACATAGCTTTTAGTATGATGTGGATATTAGCAACGGTGACATGTTTAAACTTAATTATTATATATGCATCATTTTATTTGTTGTACATAGATAGATAGATAGATAGAAAACTCTTTATTTGCACTCTATAATACATAGTACAGTTAGAAGATAGTACATAAAATGTGAGACGGAGTGTACAAAGGGCGGCCTTATTGCATAAAGAAATTTCTTCCAGGCTACCTACATACATATATTGAAACGAAATTTCAAAAACCTTGGATGATAAAATTGCTCACGCGAATCGTTTGGCAATGGGCTATTTCAGAAATTGTTAATGTTGATATTGCTGATAGTTGCTTGTGTAAAACTATTTTTCTTTTTATTACCTGAAATAACGCCTTTCTTTTCTTTACTCAACTCGGGAAGCTTATGTTTTTACCTGACTGCGAAAGTAGGAGAGTTATGTTTTTCGAGTGTATGTATGTATATTTTTTTGGCACGCCCTAGAGTTTAAACGGCTTGTCGTATTTTTTTGTGAGTGGTGTCAATAGATTCGTCTAAGTCGTGAGAGAGATACTGGTACATCAAAATTAAAAAAAAAATCTGAATTTAATAAAGATGGGAGATACTGTCGTAGTCGAGGTTTCTTTTATGATTTAAATAAATCATTATTTATTTGAGTATATGTTAGTATATTTATGTTGCACGTTCAGTAACTGAAATAAATTGTTGAATTTCAACTTGAAAGGTGTCATTAACTTAATTATTGAATGCAGCGTTGGCGCAGTGGTAGCGTATGCGACTGCTGAGCTTGATGTCTCGGGTTCGATGCCCAGGTCGAACCAAATGTGAATAATCTACAAGCATTTGTTTCGGAGTTAAGGTGTTTTCTATGTATAATATTTATATATTTACATAAACTGTATAGCTTGGGACTGAAACATTGTGTATTAGATGTCCGAAAATATTTATTTAATTTAAACTGTAAGAGTGCTACTAGGTATACAAAAATAGTTTTAATCTTTCTAGCCTTTATTATTTCTAAGATTGTTTGGGGTCGGCTACTAAAAAAAAAAAAAATATATATAACTAGTTCAACTGGTTTTACCTGAATATCAGTTTTTGCACTGAAAAATAGAAGCCTATACTTTTGAAAACTCTACACACGGTATGGTCTTTGCGTCATAATAAACACTATTTCATTGTGCTTACTCATTCTGTTATACACTGATTATAACTGTCAATATAATCACTTGACGCATTCCTTAGTCATATATGTTACCGTTACTCTTCAATAGAATGTGGACCAGACACCTGCGTTACTCGGGCGTGATGAAGCTATTAGACACCATATATGTGTAAATATATTGTAACTGTAGTCCTTTGAACATTTTCTCTACTAATAGGTTTGTTACTAACGTGAAATAGCTAGTGTCGATGAAATGACAATCAAATAATGACTGCAGGGTTGGCCTAGTAGTTTAAGCGGCCCCCGGATGGCGTAAGAAAGCGGTTCCCGGGCCCCTCCCGTCTCAGGCGCAGAGTGGCACACCGTGGTGGTTTAGTGGGTAGTCTGGCTGGTGTCAGCCAGGAGTCCCACACGAAGCGAACCCCCTGTACCCGCAGGGGGGAGCGAAGTGCGTAAATAGATTCCACCACGTANNAAAAAAAAAAAAAGTAGTTTAAGCGGCCCTGAGTGTGGCCGCGGATGGGCGGGACGGGTTTTCCCCCCCAACCGCTTTACAGGCCACCCGCGAGGGGGGCGACGTTACGCGTGTGCCGTACGTCGCCCACTTTGAGAGGTCTTAACATCTAGAGACGGTGCCCGCTTCAGTGCGGGCAGGCGCTGGGAGGGGTCCGGATGGCGTAAGAAAGCGGTTCCCGGATCCCTCCCGTCTCAGGCGCAGAGTGGCACACCGTGGTGGTTTAGTGGGTAGTCTGGCGAGTCAGTCAGGAGTCCCATACAAAGTGAACCCCCTGTCCCCGCGGGGGGGGGGGGAGCGAAGTGAGTAAAGGCATTCCACCAAGAAAAAAAGAAAAAAAAAGTAGTTTAAGCGGTCCCTACGCCGCTTTCTGCTGCGCCAAGTGTCGTGGATTCAAATCCCACGTAGGACATACATAGTCTTGAGTGTGAGTGTTCTCTGTCTCCGTTTCATGTATGTTTGTAAAGTCCCCGCGACACAGGATGTATATTCCTAATGTGGGAATTGTCTTTTAAAGAAAAAACCGATCAGGGGGATAACCCCCTGCACTCGACGATTTTTTTAGCCAAAGAGTAAAAATGAGTATTTAAATGGGGCTCCCATACAATGAACGTGATTGTAGCCGTTTTTTCTCGTAATAAATAGCTGGATTATAAGCATGAAATGTGTAAATAACGACACGGAACTTGAAACGCCTGCATCCACTGGTTTTCATATAGCGGGGGAGACCAAAACGAAGTCTTCTCAACGTCTTCTCGAAGTCTTAGTCTTTATTTACTGTCTCAACAAACCACATGCTTGCTGTTTCCTAGTTAAAAAGTAAAATCTCATCACGCAAGTAACCTTGTCAAAATAAGTGAAGCTCCAATTTTCGTGGGAAACATGACACATCCTACATACGAGATTTTTATTTACTTAGACTAATAAACCGATCATTTGTGGCATTCTATTGACATATCGAGAATCGTGACTGCTTAATTTGCAGACAACTGTCAGACTACAGCATATCGGTGAAGGACTCGAGACATTGAACTCGATTCTAGGTTAACGACTTTGTATAATATGTTAATTAAAAATCTAATGATACAAATTTAAATACCGAATGAATTTTAAACATATTTTATAAATGTAAATGTTTAAAAATTAGAATTGCGAATTACATCTTTTCTCGTGAAGCCGTTTGATAAGGGCAGCTCAGGACCGGTAGTTGTAGAGAGAATTGGTGCAGGCCTAAGTCCAGCAATGACGCCATAAAGCTGAGTTTTTGACATCTTTTGGTTGAGATGATGATGAGCTCGTGAAAAGGGACGGAAGTTTGTAACAGGAAGCCAGGAATGCGTGATATTTGATTTGACCGATACATTGTCACAGAGTTGGTCTTTAGAGCATTATTGTTCATAACGGTCATTATTAAATAAAATACATTTTTAAAAGAATATTTAAAAATTTTATGTTTGACTATTTTTTAATGTAAATTTGTTGTTATTTAGAATCAAGGTGAGATGTCCATTATAACTCCTCATATGTGACGCTCATTGTAGATTAATATTAAAGATATCATCGCATTGTATTTTCGTTCAAATAATTTAAGTAACAAACGTTTGCATACGGAAATGACAGATATACAAACTGTCCTTGTTACTTTAGTGTCAATGAAAAGAGACAATAGATTTTGATACTAAAAAGGATAACTGAAGGTTGATTTTTATTGGTGTGTTCATGAAATAATCAACTGAGTGCTAGTTTGTATAGGAATAGACTGGATGTCAATTTTCAAAAGATCTATGCAGCCGTAAACTTTTTAATGTGTGTTCACGTCTATTTCTAAATAGTTTTTCTGCTAAATTGATGTATTTACAAAATAAATACAGACTAACATATTTCTTCGTTGTTTGGTGATCTACTGACATTGGATAACAGAAAAAAACGAAAAATGTTGATCATTTTCAAAGTTTTTGTTGTTACCGACATATCTGAGTATGTTACCTATGATTTATATATACATAATTTTATATATACATAGCTTTTCAAGCATTTATATCATGACAGGTTAAAAGATTTACTTCTGATAAAAACCTGGGCGAAAACGTACATAGCGAAGTATCTATATAATCAAAAGCCGTAAATTAAGCCTTAGTATGTTTTTCCCAGGCCATAATGTGCTACACGCCTAAGTTTCTCTGGGACGCCTTCGAAGGAGGACTCCTGCGCACCATCGTTATGGGTCTCAACATCGGAATGTGTGAACAAGATGAGAAAGAAAAGAAGAAAGACTTGCTCATCGAATACCTCATCAGGTATAAAAAAGTAAGTGTTTTTATTTTCTATTCTTTTTTGAGTGAGGAGTGTGTTCAACCTCTTTTGTTTATAGGAGATCATTATCTGTGTCTACATTGATTGTTGTTTTTGCATTTTAACCGTAACAAGGAACTAAATAATTAGCTTCTTGTTTATATAAATTATTAGTATATAAATGTCTGTTAGCTATAATTAACTTCGTGGCTAAGTCGAGAAACTGAGCTCCTCATCAACAGCCCATAATGTCCCACTGCTAGCAGTCCCGACCCGAGAGTTAAGGCAATACGAAGCTTCACAACTGTGATCTTTATCATAACAACCAGGACCGACTGCTTTATGTGACCTCTCCGAATTACAGAGACGATCATGATGTCGTGCCACCAGCAGTCACTTATCCAGGTGATGGTTTCTAATCACTGAGTGCAACTGGGCTATTGGACAGCTGTGATCCTACTAGATAATGATGTTTCTCTAGTACTCAGTCTTAAGACTCATCAAGAGTGCAAGATAAAATTTTATTGCTAAGGTGAATTGAATCGATACAACTGTCAGTGACTTTTTTTGTTGTATAGCGGGGCTTATTTGCTGTTTATTTATTTATTTAAAAGGCTACGATATCTTCTATTTCCCGACGTACATCGGTCCCGGGTTGACTATGTGTAAAAGTAACGTAAGTCTAAAACCAGTAACTGTCAATAATATCAATGTATTAGGTAAGCGTACACCTATGTCCGGCAGTCACCTATTCCACCCTATACAGTAAAAAAAACTTCTATATAAGTTCTTTTTAAGAGTCACATTGTAATTCCTTACTGGAGTTTATTCGCTTATGGGAATCAAACCCCACTGTTCAACGCCTACGTGTCCGGCTTGCATAATGCATTCCCGGGTTCACTGTTAGGGCTCATTTGGATTCCATGTAGGTGCGATGCGCGTGAGTTGCAATTCTAACTAATATTATTAATGTGTAATGTGATTTTTTCGTGTTGATGTTTCGATATAATCGTTAACTTGAGCGTTCATGTTGTCTGGGAATAGAAAAGGGAATAGGGCATTTCATTCAGAAAATAAGTACTGTTTTTCATTAAAATTTCAATAAAATAAAATTCTGATGACAACAGCGTGCATACTGTTTACCTCCTGTGTTAAATACTAACACTATTGTATTTGGATATATGCCTTTTAAAAAGAGTGGCCATGAGTTTCTTTACCAGTATTCTTCTCATAAGGCTCTACGCACTTTGGAAACTGGAGATTATGGGTCGACTTAGGCTGTGGATTTTGATTTACCTAATTTATCTTGACAATCCAGTACATGCTGTGGCGTCGTCTGTTTGTGTCGATCTATGAATTTTAACTGTAACCTTAATTTAACGTTCATTAATGTCACTTAGTGTCTTAATTGAATTTGAATTGTTCGTCTAGTCAGTAAGGGACTAATTCTACTTATTGCATTACATTTTGACTATAAACTTCCACCATTTAGTGCTATTATCGAAAATCATATAAAACCAATTATGATGTTTAATTTTTTTTTAATATCGTTGTAATAATGACCATAATATGTTTTGTGTGCCTTGCATTTATTGTAATCAAGGAACTGGTCTTTATGATAAAATTAATTATGTGATCAAGACTGTTTATTATATTTTGTAATCTCTAATAGCAGAAACGATTAAGCATGTTTTAAATATGATATAACGGTTAAAGTTTAAGTAAATGAATCAGTTCTGTTATCATAAATATTGGCAAATTCTGAAATAGTATATTTTTTACAAAACAAAAATGGCACTTAAACATCGAGATTTCATTGAAGAAGTGGAGTTAACAACCCTATTCATCCCTTGAGTGTCGTAAGAGTCAACGAGAGATAACTACGACAAACGACACCTCTGCAAAGAGCAGGAACACTTGTCACAACTTGTTCCAACTCGTTTGGCCGGACTGGTATAGTAGGCCAAACCTCCGTTTTAGAGGACAGCCTATTTCCATGTTAAAGGTTGGATGTTGGTGTATGATTATTGAAATGAAAGACAATGATAGGGAAGGGATATTGGTTATAGGTGTGAATTAGCAAGTATTGGTGTGGGGTACATTTTAAATTTTCTTTCAACAAGGAAAGCAAACTAGACAGATCTGCATAGAAGCAAACCATGGCACCCGCAGGATGAATTAAGGTGGTATTTTTAGGCTTCATTTCACTGGTTATAGATAAGTTTCGGATAGATTATTTAACAGGTCTTTTGACACATTTATAAAGTATTTGAATCTAGTTATTTATTTATCTGTAACAGGTGAAAAAAAAGCCTTAATCTATCACCACACGTCGTACATAATCTGTCTCATTTTATACACGACCCCATTGTATTTAGATCCATAGACAAGTATTCTAAGACTTTGTGAAATATTTACTTAAAATAGACGTGCCCCCGTCTTTGTTAATTTCGTTATCATCATTGTCATCGATCATTGTCAGTCTGTACACACTACAAGTATTGTCTGTCCCATTTTTTAAGACACTTACTTATACTTTGTGGTTTGGAATTCCCAATCCAGTGCATAGATAATTTTATGAATTTTACCTTCTGTGAAAAGTTTGCTTGTAGCGTATTTTCATTATTTATAGTACGTTTGTAAGACGAAGTTACTTATAATTTACGGGTTTGGTTTTGTATATTGCTGTAGTAGTTACTACGACTGTAGTAATTAATATCTTATGGCGTAGAGGACAGGCCACCTGCTGAAAAATGATTATAGTCGCACATGGATATCTGCACTTTGACCCTCCATAATCAGAAAGAGGAGGGGCTTGAGCTCATGTCACCTCACTAAAAAATAAATGTATTTCATTAACTAACTGTAAGAGCATCACTAAGGACGAACGTTGCCCATATGGGTCTGGATGTCGTAATAACAACTGTTAACGAATCCCCTTCTATTTTAGTGGAATTTTGGTCGAAGAGTAGTAGTAGTATAACGAATGAAGGAACAACAGGTTTATCCCATAAAAATATTAAAAGCCAATCGACGTCTAAGTACATATGATCTGCAAATTATCGTCTAGTTTTCAAATTAGTCATTTTTAAGAACGTTGTTTGGGTATCTTTTCTTATGTATTATTTATTAATTCATGGTATGCCAACGTCCGTGACCTACATCATTTTTAATTAACATATTATAACATATAAACTAACATCGTGTTTTCATTTCCTCGTACGTATTTGGATTGGTTACTTCTTCGTCTGTTTGTGTTTGATTATCGCTAATTAATGGCTTCTTTTCAATGGAAACGACAAATTGTATATTGAGAATGTGTTGTGTAATGGTGATATGTACTTATTTGTTAAACACAGTTTTAAGCTAAATGATATTCGACTTTAGTTCTTCAAATTATTAACAATTACAAGCAGAACAAAGGTCATAGTAACTTGTTGTTTCTATGGCTATTATTCTGTTTGTACTGATCATACATACGCATACAACTAGGCATATATTATTCCTCAATGAATACCCTCAAATCACGTCACATCAACAGCATTGAGTCTAATAGTTTTAAACGAACTATTTTTATAAAATATGTATATGAATATCGGACACGGCTACAACGATTTTGGGTACTAGGTCATTATCTCTCTCTCTCTCTCTCGCTCTATCTCTTCTTCAAAATAATTTTTTTGGCCTACAATACAAGGCTGGCCAGACAGATTCGCTAAAAGTCAAGTTTTCGTTCTCTTTCCAGTGCTGTTGTTCAAATTGGGAATTCTCTTTTTATAGAACTTTAAATTTCTTAAATTGATATTTGCTTAAAAATGTTTTAACTGTAAACGCTCTAAATTCAGAGAAAACTGCAAGGTTGTATTTTTCATAGGCACCGGTTATCACTTACCTTCAACCGGCCGTGTGCCTATTTATACAACACAAAAAAGGTTGTCACCAAACACCGACTCGGTAATTTCTCTGTCCATTAAAATCTTTGTGCTCTAACCTACCTTTCAGAGCATGACCACCAATGACCAAAGTCGTGACGTGACACTCGATCAAATCGCGCCAGAGACTAACTCCAAGCTTTTTATCCGCGGTCAATGGCCATTCACCGTTCATTGCTCGCTTCTAGTTACGCAACCATTTTATCAGATATTTCCATTGCTGTTTCTTTTGATATTCTTGTATGGTTTTGATGCCATATCAGCAATGGATCGTGTATTATTATTTTTTGCGTCAGATACCTTCTTCAGAGTTACTATTCCGGTTTCAATTGGCTGTACCAAGTGTTGGGTAATTTTTTACTTGCATTATCTTGTAACTTAAGAAAAGGACATAGTGAATTTTTCAATTTGTGTACGTCTGTGTTTTATGTAATTAATTTATATTATTTTATTTAAGATACGGAAAATTTAACAGCTATGGACTGTTGTCTCTGGAATAACTGACCTTAAGACAATGACAAGAAGACTTAATATAATATGACAAGGAAAACGATATATAAAACGACTGTTTTTAATGTGCTTGACCCGTTTTCGTCATAAGTAGATTAATTGTTGAGGTCAGTTTTATGGTAACAGATGCAAAATAACTACTTGCGGCTTCATACCTTTTCAGTATCATGTCATCTACTTTGAGAGTAGATTCTAATAATTTACAAAATATGAAATGATGGAAATAATAAAGGAATCACACAAGCTCTCCAAATATGTATCCGTATAATCTTTGTCTCTTTACTATCATTTCTTTTCTCTTATGGTCATTTTCAAATTCCTAGAACTAACACTATCCACAATTGACATTTAATAATATAAATTCGAAAGTAGCTAAGTATGTATGCTTTCTAGACTAAACCGTTATCCCAGATTCAATAATGGCAATTTGGCATGGATTGGCTTAATTTTTAAGAAAGGAAATAAGCTACTCTTCGCGGTGCTCATAGCCCAGTTGCACTCGGTTATTAGAAACAATCATCGAGCGTAAGCAACGACGGCGCGGTCAGTACCTGGATGGGTGACCGCTGGTGGCATGTTACCATAAGTGCATTCGTGATTCGGAGGTCACGTTAAGCAGTCGGTCCCGGTTGTTATCATATGATAACAGTCTTGAAGCTTACTTGGAGGCCTTTGGGCGGCTTAAAAACATCCAACGGCAAGATTACGTAGCCACAACGTTGTCTTGCCAGTCCTAACCCGCACTTGGCCAGCGTTGGGACGTATGGCCTTTACCCTCTCCTGAGAGGAGACCTGAGCCCAGCTGTGGGACATTACAGGTTGTTGATGATGTTGATAAGCTACTGTTTATGGCGATAAAAGACTTACACACGAATCTATTTTCGTATAATTTTAAATGATCAAGTACACCAGTTCAACTGTTTTTAAATAAGCAGGTAACCAATTCAAGTACTTGACTGTTTTTTATTTGAAGTAGCTAAAAACTGCTCGATACTTATCTATATACATCACACACAAAACGGATCTAAACTTGGTATGTAACCTTTAAGAATTTTTACCAAATTTCCTGCTTTCGATATAATGTAATAAAACCTTCCAGAAGGCCTGTCTGACTAATGAGTTTCGTTGAAATAATTTATTTTGAAAGGCTTCCACGCAATTTCTGCGAAACAATTGACACCGTATGGTTTAGCTGTAAATTAAAAACGTGTTTGCGAACGACGCAACCGGCTACGATATTGGGCAATTGAGAGATTTATAACCAACTAGACTTTGGCCTGACGGTCAAATATCCGATCATCTTTTTGTATTTCTTCCTCTATGGCACTGTCCAGTTATACGTAACTAATGTAAGCGTACTAGTTGAGCCAAGCAACTTTTTCTGCATCTCTTTTCAACCATACTCGGCTCCTATTGGTGTGAGCGTCCTGTAACTATCCTAATTTGGCGACAAGGGCACAACACACTTAAAAAATGAAAATCAGATGATTTCGGAATTGCACAACGTGACACGACAATTATGTTTAATGGATGTTTAATGGACTTTTATAGACCACTCTCTAGATCTTTTCTATTCAAAATCTTTGCAATAGTTAATCTGGACCTACAACACTCAGCACAGTCAAAAAACGGCGAAGTGACTGCTTAAACCACGATGCAATTCGTGTAGTCAAGTACAAATGTCATTTGATGATATGCAGTAGTAATTTCAAATGACAGTTTTAACTTAATACATATATATGAAAGTGTGGCGACTTCCACATACAGCGCCAACAGAAATATATTACAGCGCCATCTACCGAAGATACACTGAACTACGGAGTAACGAAGGAAACTGAGAAACTACCAATCCTACATCGCGCAATAGAAGTTCTCGCGCCGATTAACATATATACAACGTCCCAACATCAACCGTTGGGGCAGTAGCCCGCCAGGCATGATCACCTCGCCTAGTCGGAGGATCCTCCCTTTGTGTTGGAGGAACATGTGGCCCGTTCCTCTACAAAAGTATTTACGATACGCACAAAAAAACTGTGTATCTGTTTGTTCTGAATTATATCTGGAACGTCTTGACCGATTTCGACTGGAATTTCACTGACAGGTGGTTTATGATATATGGAGTAACTTGGGCTACTTTTTTAGTCCCTCTTTACCCTGCGGCGTTAAACGCAGTTTTCCTTATGAAGGTACAGCAACATCCGTCTATAATACCGCGGGGCTCAGCTAGTCCTAAATAAAACATAAAAAAACTATACACACCTGTCTTAAAACCGAATGCCGATAAACTTCACGGTACCATATAAACCAAACTCCTTCCTATATTCTTCTATCACCGGTACGGCCAGTTTTAAATATACCAAGTATTTGAATTCATTCAAGCTCATTTGATTCCCATTTTATTAGACCGTATCAGGTCCGACCACTTCCCGGCATCTGGCGGAAGTCTCACATTGCATTAAAATTGTGCCCTGTAGGTACAATATCACAGGTGTGTGGTGCTCGTTTCGTCTGTTCACTGGTGCCTTGTGCGCATGCGCAGGTATATCTAAAGGATTCTGGTGCGGTAACTTATGAATATTTCTACATAAGTACAATTATTACCTACAGATATCCATAATATATTACAAGTAGATACACTTCTAAAGTGCAATTTATATCTATTGCGGAATTTACAAAAAAAATATGATTATTGTTTATTTTTTCACGGAATAGTAACATCAATTCGTATATGCAAAATGTGAATCGAAAGGTTGTATGTGTGCACACAAAAATATGAGATTAAATTAAGTTCTTTATTACATTTACCTTTAAGAGGAGTAAGGAATCTGATGAAAGGGAAATGGCAGATGGCCACAGTAACTTAAACCCAGAACGCACACATATAAAAGCATGTCAAGCAAACAATATCAGCATTTAACTGCTTAAAAAAAAATTAAAAGAACTTGGTGTTTTTATGTAATATTTTTTTTCATAAATTCAAAATAATATGACATTGATTGCTGCGCAGAACTGGGTCTAGGGATGGGGTCAACGGTCGTGGGTATCATCATATCAGGGTCATTGCCGGGGTTGAAGTTCAAAGCAGAAGGGTGGTCGGAGTCAGTATTCTTTAGCATTTCGTATTTGTTAAAATCACTTGGAACACAAATCGCGAAAGCACCATGGAAGTTGGCGGACTGAATGAATGGATATCAATGGTCAATCATAAATCAGACGTTTATATTGGTGTTGCCATTTTGTTAAAAATTATCATTAAGATCTAACAATCATAATCGATATTCAATGATTAGGTTTTGAATAAAACGATATCTGCTGTTCACATTAAATCAAACAAAGCTTTCGGTTATTTGGTATACATACATATATATATATATATAATATGTTCACTCCAAGTTAGTATTACCTTGATATGGTTTTATGAATAGTCAAATGTATTTGAAAGGATAATTCCGTTTAGTGAGAAAACTTTTTCATCCTATTACAGAACTATATGATTTTAATATTTCTTGAGTGAACATAAATAAAGGCGTGTTTCGTTAATTCTGTCTAATTTATAGTACTTTGTAAAATAACTGTGGGTGGGGGTAATTGCTGCGAGTTATTATCATAAATATTCGTGGTTTGCGATTTATAAAACTTCGAATATATATCGAATTTCGATTAGAGAGAATCGTGCAGATATAGTTTTTTACAACAGTAGAAAATATTATAAAGATCGGTTAAGTTAAACGTATTCTGCTTTTGTATGAAGATGTGCTCGCCGGACTTTTAAATATGATACACTTTAACAATTTTTTTACCATTATAATCAATGGTTTTTTTGGACAAGCGCGTGACTATGTAATAATAATAATTCATAATTATATTTTATTAATATTAAATATAAGCTCCTTTGCATTTTTAAATTTTTAGTATCAAAATGTAATCGATTCCGAATCGAAAAAGAAATACGAGTACTAATCGAGTTTACTTTTTTTGCACAGACAAGTAAGTTTCTAATAATGGTAAATTGTGAGTATTTAATCATTTTAATGTTGTTTCATTATTATTAAACAACTCAAAGTTATAGCGATATCTGAATAGACCGTAGTATTTTTTTATAATTTCATATTGTATCCGATTTGTTGTGCATTCAGGATCTAAAATCGACGTTCCCCTTTGATATAAAACTTTTTTAGTATTTTAATATTAAAGAGTAGTTCCGTCTTAGTCTTAGTCATCATCATCAGTTGGAAACACCAAATAGGCTCCTTAATAAGAAGTTCTAAGTAATAAAAAAATACTGCAAGCTTAAAGGACTCTGACGCATTCTGCATTATGAGTCATAAATGCTGAACAAGATATATGTGATTAGGTCTTGAACTTTCTTGGATTTATGAACTATTTAACTAAGTCTCAACTAAAACTTGTAGGATTCGCATAGTAAGTAGTTTCAAACTTATTAAAAGTAAAAGATAACTACCAATATTTGAGTTATTAATAAGGCCTGTCCCAACAGTTAGTTCTTAAACTGCTGCGGTGACCCCCTGCTTCATCCTCAGTAGCCTCCTTCTGCCTCAGTTGGTAATTTGTGTTGTTCTGAGTTGTTAAATAATTCTTTGCAAAGTCCCCTGCGACATAGGATTTATGCCCAGTATGAAGGTTGGCTTTTAAAATGAAATAAAAGTATGAGCGATTGCTGAACCCACGGAGAAGTGGTATATCGTACTTTGACCGATTAAAACGATTATATACTATCACAAGTTGTTCTTAATACGGGAGTCGGGTATATACTCCAGAAAGGATAGGGTATACACTAGAAGTGGAATTATGCCGTAGCTATTTCAGCTTATCTGTGCAAATTCAATAAAAAAATACACATAACGCTATTGATTGTTATTTGTGCTCTAACTTCAGTCATTCTAATTTAATTAAGTAATAAACATCTATCATTAAAATATATACATCTTTTAAATAATAAAATCCATTCAAATTGCCTTTGATTAAACCATTGTACCCATAATAAAATCTAACGAACGCAGAAAACTAATATTTGTACTTCGCTCCATGTCAATCAAAGTTTTTCCAATACCACCTATATATTTAAAGCTATGATAAAAAATATTTAAATCAGATACGCTTCCGTTATATATCTAAATTATATAGTATTTTATCGTATAATATTTTCGGGTAACATTAACATATAAAGCAAACAACCCATAATACACAGAATATGTTATTAGCTACGTAAATAGATTTCTTGATAACATAAGCATTTTATGACTGTTTCAATATGACGGAGTATGTTTGGGTAAGTTTATATCCTTACGGAAATATCTTATATTTATAGTCATGCCTCGATATTGTGTGTGTTTGCTTATATGTATGTATTAAAGACAACTGGAGAGCCATACTTCAGTGTATGATCCCAAGCGTGGCGCTCTCACGGTTCGACCGTGGATGCCATTGTCTCATCAAAAACCAAAGCTTAGAAATTCTTTTTATTTGTGAATATGTGATATCGACCAGAAACATAACACGCACCTGAAGTTACCTATTGGCTCCTCCTTTTTTCATTTAATTCGTAAAACCAGCGCTGCAGTCACTCAGACAACATCAATATGCTGAGGTAGCACGCTTTTACTGGCATTGCAGGTTATTATAATTGCTTGTGGATCCGTTTCCTTAATTCTGTATACGACCATAGTGGATTTATTTTTTATATTTTTTAATTTTCTGCGCTCCTATTTCATATAAAGTTTAACGACGCCAAATTTCTTACTCCTCTTTTCGCATTATTTTCTAAAAAAGGGGTACAAACTTTTTGCTGTGTTGTGTATGTTAGATTAACGTTCAAATTCTTTCTTTACGACCTCTATAGTTTCATATATATATACATATATATATCTATTTATATATGTATATTATATATGTGATTTGCCGGCCTTTGGGGCACGGGGGGAGAGGTTGGTGTAAGGACCTCCGGTATGCTAACTCAAAAAACAGCGCAGACGCTGTTTCCTACCGGTTTTCTCTGAGGCCGTGTTATCACTCCGGTCGAGCTGGCCTAATTATGCCGAAACGTGGCTCTCCCATGGTGATACTTTTGGTAAAGGTAATCCACCAGCAACAGCTTTATCGTCTTTGCTTGTCGAATTTCGTTTTGATCCTCTCTGCTGTGATTAAGTAGCAAACATATTTACATATAAACTAAAGTAATGAGTTATCTTGTAAATAAACAGTACTCAAATATCTTAAATAAATTATTATTAGAATGCTTATTAAAATATCAGTATTAGCCTAACTTTAAAAGTAAGGTTACTTCAAAATATGCTTAAAAAGTGGTTGGTTGGTTACTTTAACATAAAAAGTCTGATATGCATAACCATACATTATACCGAACGTGGAACAATTGTAAAACGTAGTTGTTATTAGTGCAAAAAGCGGTAAGCATTCGTGATGATTAAATCTATTATTTCCGCGTAATTTTTTTACTATAACTCTGTGATATCTATCGAATTTGTACCTACTTTATAATAAGACCACAAGGCCTTTATTACAAGTTTGCACAAAAAAAATATTCAATTCCTGTTGGTTTATAACTGTAATACTAATTGAAGGACGCCTCTAAAATAATAAATGTATTAATTTTAAATTAAATGATGGTCGACGGTTATAGAAAAACTAAAATATATTTCCAAAACGTTTTCTTTACTTCGTGTTCACTTACACAGTCTTCCTATTGAAGTTGTATTAAAAAAATATTATATATACTAGCTAACCCACGCAACCTCGTTTACATCTTATAGCGCAATAATTTTTCCCCTTTTTTGTTACATTCTTCATTGGTACTCCGCTTCTATGGGCTATCAAACACTGAAAGAATTTTTCAAATCGGAACCGTAGTTCCAGAGATTAGCGCGTTCAACCAAACAAGCTCTTCAGCTTTATATATTATTATATAAGTATAGATGTTACAAAGCCCATGTGGCTTTGAAAAGAGCGTACTTGATTCAAATTAAAAGAGAGCGACCCAGGTGTCAATAGTGTACTGTTTGTATTTTGAGTTATATCGACATCATCAGCTACAGCGTTTATCAGCCTACCTTTGGGGATAATCATATACCTCGAGTTTGTTTCTAGTTCTCCTTCTCTTTTCAGTGTTGTTGTCTCTTTCGATACCCACGAGATAAATACGGACGGGTCACCACACGAAACATACGTGGGCACACTTTTGCAATTGGATTGAAATGTGAGATAAACAAAATGCAGCTTACAAAACTAGTATTACAAACACCAATTCTCACAAAGAAGCCCGACAGGAGTCAAGTTAAATGTGACGATATATGAATGAGATACTACCATCCTAAATTTAAACTGTCAATAAATGACTGTTACATTTAATTACATCAGTCATAGATAATTATTGTGTGTGAGTGGCTACAGTCCATATGCATATAAATTGTAAATAACTGTATTTGGTTAATGATAGAGAACATTTTTGTTGGTTACTTTGACTTTGTGTATCTCCGATAATCTCTCTCGTGGCTGTTGCACTTCCAGTAGACAACCTGTTTTCATCCTTTCATCGTTTATATCAGCTTTTATATGGCAAGAAGATCGTTTATACAAATCGAGTTTAAGATAACAAAGTACATCAATCAAACAATCAACCCATAATGTCACACATCTTGGCTCGGCCGCCCGAAGGCCTCTAGCTAAGCTTCGCGATTGTTATCGTTTGATAACAACTGGGACCGACTGCTTAACGTGACCTCCGAATCACCGAGACGCTCATGGTAACATGCCACCAGCGGTCACCCATGGCACTCGGTGATTGTTTCCAATCACCGAGTGCAACTGGGCTATGAGCAGTTTAAAAGTACCATTTATATATAATTTCTCTGAAGCACTAAAGTCTTTTGGTAGTTCAAGTTCCAGGAACAATATAATAATGTTCTTTCTAAATATGATAAGATGAAAATGTCTTACTGTTCCCTTTTATGACACTTTGCTCCCACCCGAACTCGACAACAGACACCCACGTTGCCTCTTTGTGTTCTAAAACAGGGCCTAGTCTACATAAAGACATCCACGGCAACGTTTACACCGCTTATACTTAGTATGGAATGATTAATAACAAACCCTTCCCCCCTTTCGAAATCATGGGATAGAGGGGGGGTTGTACTCCAGTAACTTCAATCACAAAAACAAAAAGCAAAGAGGCCGATAGAACAATTGTCGAACCAGCACATTTTTTTTGTCGCTTAGTTATATTTCTAATGAGGGAACATTTTAAAGCCGAAATACTCTCCTAGGAATCAATAATGCTATAGTTATTACTAGAATATATTTTTTAACAGCTACTTACCCAGTTCATAAGTATGTATGCATCACCTATCATTTTATCGTAAATTATAGTGGTTGCTCTAGCGTGACAAACTCATTCATTAGTGGTATGTAAAATAATGTAAATAATTTTAATACATGTATTAGTCTCGTGAATGAGTGAGTTTATTCTTAGTACATTCTGTTGTAACATAGGTAGATAGATACATTAGGTACAACTTGTATAATACATCCTAAAATACAGAAATGGATACTTAGACTGACTATGATACCCAGAGATCAACGCCCTGCCCAAACCGCCGAACCTAGAATCCCGAAATTTTGCATGTAGGTTCTTTATATAACGTAAGTGAGCGTTAATAAATGAATAAGAAAGGCGTAAAATAGTGGACGAAGCGAACCCGCGAGCAAAAGCTAGTTGTTAGTTATATAAAAATATAAAGTTAAGAAGTTTTGTTCTGAGCTCAAACCTTATCAACCGCTTCAAAGATTGTTTTAGTTTATTTTTGTTCTTCATTTCTCGACAATGCTATCACGAAGCTTGACGAATAAATCGGCTCTCCATACTACCTGGCAATATGTGTAACATTTTGAACATACCAGTCATGAACGTGTTTATTTTCTTTTTTTTTTGTTTAAGAGACAAATTTCTGCAATAGGAATATATATACTGTGTCATGGGTGACTTTACAGACATACATGAAATGAACATCCAGACTCAGAACAACAGTTTGTAGATCACACATTGTTGGCCCGTGTAGGATTTGAGCCCACAATACTTAGCGAATCGGTAAGCGGCGTGGTGATCGCCTAAACCACTGGACCAACCGTGCAGTATTTGTGTGACGGCACTTAATCCAAAATATCTTCAAGCACTCCATTATCATAAAATAACAATCCTAAATTCTTGTGCCGCACTCCTTTTAAATTCCAAGTGGCTAGTGATTGTGCGGCGGCACTTTGGTGATAGCGGTATGTGTACAAGTCGTCGCTACTATGCTACTAGTCGCGCGGTTTACGAGCACGCGCATTCAGGAACTGTACGTCTGTATTATAAAGTAGAAACACGCTTTTAATTTGTATATTGTCTTTTAAAATATAATATATTTCTAACGTTAGTCTTAGAATTTTCTTAGTGTTAAACCGCAAAGTGAATGATGAGTTTTCTTTAAATGTCGATAGAGGGCGTTGCGTATTCTTTCTGAATCGCGATATTGTTGTCGTCAGCCCAGTATTATAAAAGAACCGGGAACCAGCTCAGGGACAATACAATATTTTAGAACAAGTGACAAGTTGTAGTATTATTCACTCGACTTAGTTACCCCCAGTGCAATTGTATTGTTCCCACTAAATACCAGGCAACTCTTGGTAATTNTTTTTATTTATTTATTCTCTTCTAGACTCTTTTGTTTATTTGTGTTTAACAATTTGTTCAGTACAACTTTATTTATTCATTATGTTATTCAATAGGTTATTCTGAAGGACATTTCTTCACTAAATGTCCTTGGTGGGCGGCATGTTAAACCGCAAAGTGAATGATGAGTTTTCTTTAAATGTCGATAGAGGGCGTTGCGTATTCTTTCTGAATCGCGATATTGTTGTCGTCAGCCCAGTATTATAAAAGAACCGGGAACCAGCTCAGGGACAATACAATATTTTAGAACAAGTGACAAGTTGTAGTATTATTCACTCGACTTAGTTACCCCCAGTGCAATTGTATTGTTCCCACTAAATACCAGGCAACTCTTGGTATTTACGACTTAGAGCCTTTGGTTTAAAGACGAAATGTCCCGGACAATCAATCTTTTAAAATATTATTCTATAAAGTGTAACATAATTTGGACGTGAAATAAACCATATTAAACCAAAATACTCCTAATCCTAAATCAAGTTTGTTTAAGTATTTCTTTTCTTATTTTTTCCTTTCCTTAATTATAGCAATTAACCTTTTGTAATTGTCAAATATATAGGTAAAATGTAGCTATGTAGAGTAAAACGAAGACACTGGTCCCTGAATTACAGTTCACATTTGTTCAGAGGCCACAGAATTCACATTAAATGTATTAACTTTATGTCAATAAAATGAAAATCAATTAAATTACCTAAATTCGTCCATTTATCCCTTAAAATGTATTTTCCAGTATTAAATGGGAATAGCAAATACACAAAGATATCGTGATATTGTACCCATACTTTGTTACAATAAATAAATTTGATTGATTGATTGATTTGATTGAATATATCGAGTAACATGCACCCGAATTTTTTTTTATTAGAATTGAGAAACTGTTCCTTTTAGAATTTGCTGAAAGAAAATCTATTAATACCAAATTACATTTAAAAGTTCGTTAATTTTCACACTACTTTTTGATATATTTTTATTATTTTATTATAACCAATCTGTGACCACAACAAAACGAACAAGCTGTAGTACTTAATTAAATAATGGTCACACATGAAATATAAAACTGCAATGGTATAAAAGGCGAGGTTACGCAGCTAGTGGCAAAGGTGGTCACGATTCAAGATCGTGGACTTGCCCACAGGAGCTTGCCTTGACATGTTACGCTTTTGTCACATGACTTCTACGTTCATTAGACTGGTCGCCTTTTTACGCGACTACGAAAGAAAGAGGGTTATGTTTTTCGAGTGTATGTATGTATAATATGTATGTATATTTCATTGGCAGGCCTTAAAGCCTAAATGGCTTGTCATATTTTTATGTGAGTGTTGTCAATAGATTCGTCTTAAATCATGAAAGTTTCACTGGGTACATCAAAATTTAAAAAAGATATGATATAAAAATTTTTTTTCTTTCATCTCTTTCCATCTTTCAAGTTCTTCAATGAATTTGATAAAGAAAAAGTATATGGAGGCTCTCAATTCATGAGTTAGTTCATTTTAAAACACTGAGTTTTGAAAATCGTAAAGTCTCTGGAAAAGTTATACTGAGTTAAAACTTTTAATGAGAAGTAAATCGAAGGGGTTGGAATTATAAAAAGTCCGTACCGTTATTTATGAACCGATTTGTGACGATTTATTAATAGGCATATTTATCCATTTACGAAAAAAACACAAAATAAAAGGATCAAGTATAAGTTCATCGTGGTGTAGTAAAGTTAATAATTCAAAATAAAGAAAAAAAATATCTAGGAGACTACGTAAAAATATTAAAGGTTGAATACCAAACGTCAAACATGAGATAGATTATAATAGATGATATATGATGATATTTTGATAGATTATACTTTGCTAGCGAAAGTTTTAGCTATATATAGACAACGTTTATGGTTATTGCCCCGCTCCCAAGAACCGTGGCATGATGTTAAATCGATTTCTCTTACGTATAACAACTCAATGAATCGATTAATATTTATAGGTTTTGAAGGATGATGGATAAGGCTTAATTTAACTTACTCTTAAATGAAAAATGGTTTTTCAAAGTTACATGCAAAACATATTTGACTCGCTCTTAAAATTAGAATTTTGCTTATAACTCGACTATAACCAGGGGGTGATCCATTAAAGAGTATCTTCGAAAATTGAACTAGAAATGGAAATTACAACTGTCGACTTTAGCAGCAGCTTCGGCAGATTTAGAGATATAATATTCAATCTGAAAAACAATATTCGGCATTAAAATCTTTACATAGTATAAGGTGAAGTCGTTTAAACAAACTGCTTCTTGAGAATTTTAAAAGATTTTAATAAAATTTTCAGCAATAGAGTGATTTAAGAAAAAGTTTATATGTGTAATACATGAATAATAAAGTAAAGGAAATATGAGAATTCCAAAGTCTTTCAGGTGAAACTGGGCCGCATTGCTAGTTGTAGAATATTTTAAACTGTACTTCTCTGTACTCGTCACTCATCTTTCCCACGTGAATCGTCTAGCTACTTCCAATCAATCGATCTCTTTCAGAACTAAATGTTTTGTCCCTAATTCACATCATCCCGCCAATTTTCTGTTGTGACAAAGAAGAAAGCATATTGTGCGCAACCACAACGTCCCCTCTTAGTAGGGATACGAATACAACGTAATGCGTTCACATCTCCCATCATTGGAATTTCAACTTAAATGCTATTTATTATAGACTTTTTTTAAATGGACGAGTGATGAAATAGGGGCCTGTGGTACAAAAGCGATCAGGAAATATTGTTCAATATTAATCTACGGAAAAAAAAACTGTCCTGAGCACGTCGATTTACCTCAAGAAGCTTGTAATTTTTTATATCTATTAAATGAATTTAAATTAATGCAAAGTCAATAAACTAAAAATATCCTGAAAAACTAGTCTAATTTATTATTCTCTGCTTATATCTAGGTTGCTTTCAGGGTTGGCAATTTATCTAAGGAAAACTTTTGCATAAATCATTTGGTTTTTGGGGACTTGGCCAGCGTGGGGACGTTTGGCCTTAACCCTCTCCTGAGAGGAGACCCGAGCCCAGCAGTGGGACATTGTGGGTTGTTGATGGTGATTATGATTTGGTTTTTGGAAGCCTTATTGTTTAATTATTACAATTATTCGCATTAAAAATGTAATTTTTAAAAATATTTTATTTTTTATTGTTATTTCTTGTCTAGTATTTAACTTTTTTGATAACTAGGTTAACATACATTTCAGTTTCGTTTACGTTGTTACTTACTTAGTACATTGTATAAAGTTTTTTTTTTTTATATTTTTTAATATCTTAAATCACAAGCTTTTGTTCACTGCTGAACCATAGACCTTTTGAAAATATTTCTACTTGTTTTACACAGCCTTCATCAAATCAAATCACGTAGGGTCATCATACATTGCGCCTCATTTTCATACCTACTATCTTTATAGTGTTCTAAGCCCAATACGATATGATGGTTACAAAATCATTGTTATAAAAAGTTACTATATTATAAAAAAAAACAAATTTGATAAAGGTAACTTAATAATTATCTAGTAAGAAACTTGTGTATTCACTCAGTGAACATGTAAACATATTGGTATGAACTGAAATTGTGTCGAGTGTCCAAAGCGTCCTCGTGAACGGCGCATGATGCAAAAGATTAATGCGTGTAGTTAAGTGAGAGATTTATTACAGAGAACTTGGCAACCCTAATGTAATTACCACAGGCTGACTTCCGGTCCAAACCTAATTTCAAAAGGGGTCACCGACTTCAGATTTTTGCTGTTAATTATTATATTTCTTTATGCAATTGATATCAGAGAACAAGATCCTATGCCTGAAGTTTTAAAGTTTATTATTAGTTGCATGTTTTCAGCAAAAACTTAGCTGGGGGCGCAGACATATGGCGAGCAGACACCGGCTCTACTTGTTGGTCTAACGAGCCCGTCCGGTGGACGCGAGACTATTTGAGCATTAAATTTTTAAATGTTAAAAAAATTAAAACTATGAATAAATATTATACTAAGTATCTAAATAGTTCTGACACCGTATAAGAACTATTTGGATACTGATACTTAGAAGTATGGTGTAAGTTACACCACACATTATTATAAGGTTTAGATCTGTACTAATCTTATAAACGCGAAAGTTTGTATGGATGGATGTTTTTTACTCTTTCACGTAAAAACTATTCAACGGATTCGGATGAAACTTTATAATAATATAGCCGATACATCAGAATGACGCATAGGCTCCTATTTGCCGCGATAAGCTTTTTAAAAGTTCCATGAATTATTTCCATTACTTGGAATATTAGAACATTGAGTAGAAAAACATATAGAACGATGATATAATCCATACCGTACACAACACAACTTCATCTTTAGATTCACTGCTTCTTGAAATAGAAGTGAGGACTTCTGTTTTGATATAAATTATTTCCCGTATTCGCGTTTTTTTCGTAGACCGAGCCAGGGGTCACGGGGTAACTTCTCCAGGTCTTATTTACTGTTTAGAACAATGTTTTCACGTATTTATTGATATTAATTGTGTGCATTTCGTCACAACTTTTACGCTTATGCATGCCCAGATCCCATTTCTTGATTATTCTCAAATCCGTGCATAAAGCAAATATAAAGTAGCTAAAATACTCGTATGTTTAACGTTTTACAGTGAGACATGGCTAAGTATATTTATTCTATGACACATGACTAACCTCTTTATATAAGTAATGTTTAAACTGCTCGGTGCTATATATTCCTGAGAAGTCATTCCTAGAATTGTGTTTTATTTGGTTGAGTCGCTTAATACGCTTCCTTTTGAATTCTGACTTATGTGTAACTGCTATTTAGTTAAAGGCATTGGTTAAAGGGATATATTAAGAGAAAATATATAGTTAAAGAGCTCAGAGGATAGCCAATATAAGTTTTAAGAACGCAATCTGTTATCTTTTGACGGCATGAGGCTTTTTACTTATTATGTAACTAAAATTATGTATTGAAAAATGTTGGTGCTTAATACACTTCAGCCTATCCTTTCAGGGACATAGCCGTGATAGTATACATGTATGTATCACTATAAAGATCACATTAGGTAATGAACCGTGTTATGAGATGCGGGGACAATCATACAACTTGCAAAATGTTTCAAACCAAATCTCCTATACCAATAACTCATATAAACAAAATAGGCCTTTTACAATATAACGTAATTTAAACCCTCAGTAACCATACAATTACATCAACGGCTGACGAAAGAGTAATGGCAGTATTGCAAGCTTCCGTTGTTGATTGACGGTTGGATGTGTGTCAATGTAACAATGGACGCTAACTCGGTACCTGCTTGACTGTCCACGATGTACTTTGTACCTGCGAATAATATGGCGATATACTCCTTGTTTGGTCACGATTGTTACTGTTGCTTTGCCATGGTATCTAACAGCGGTTAATATTATAAAGCTGAAGAGATTGTTTGTTTCAGAAATTAATGTATTGTTCAATTCAGTTCAGAAAATACGTAAATGTTTTACTGTATGATTGATTGTTCTTTTATGTTATGGAATAGGGGCAAAAGAGCAGACCTGATGGTAAGCAATTACAGTCGCCCATAAACACCCGCAACAACGGAGGCGTCACACATACGCTGCTGGTCTTTGGGGGATGGGAATGGGGAGTAAGATAGAGGAAAGGGTTGGGGGCCTCCGGTATCCTAACTCACTCGGTGAAACGCAACGCAAGCGCTGTTTCACACCGGTTTTCTGTGAGGCGGTGGTAACACTCCGGTCGAACCGCCCCTATCATGCCTTAGCGTGGCTCTTCCACGGTCAAACCAAATAACTGTGCTGATCATACAGTTATTTGGTCTGGACTGGAATAGAATCCTGAATATTTAACTTAGTAGCCAGGTAAAATAGACCACTGGGACAGTCAATACCACCAGTCCACCTGGGGACGAATAAATGAAATAAGGCACAACACAAATAATTGTCTAGTACTCATAATACAAGCGCTGCTTAGTTTGTTACTGGATGGCGTGGTGTGATAGATGTTCAGAATATTTACTTATTATTATTTATTTGGATGAGTCAAAAACTATACATTCAATTATCAATAAAATAAAAGTTCCGTACAAATATGTTTCTGGACCGACCCGAATCTTCTTAGACTGGCAATTTGGAATTCACAGAATTCTTATATCCTTTTCATAAGCTATACAATACTTAAATCCATCTACTATTATCATTTTCCTATCATTATTGTTATTATAGAACCACCGGCTGTGCTATTATTCGTCTTTGCAACTAACAAAAAGTAGCCCGGTGTGATCCACTATGCATCTGTCGAACCAGCCCCTTGCAGTCGCCCTTTTGAAGGCGTAGGTAGGGTCTGAGGGGCGATCGCTCGCTAAGCGTTATGCATGTGTTGTGTGATGTAATTCTTTTGATAGTTGCGAAAGTCTATTGTAATCGATGATGGGATTAAAAGTTAGGTTATCAGATATTCTAACCATGCGTAAGTCAGAAATAATTGCTATCATTGAATAGAGAAATAATTACAATAAGAATAGAACAGTTTCATAATGTTTTTTTAATGAAATATTAAACGTTTTACTCTGTCCTAGTTGCCAGTGTTTATCCAATAGAAGGTAGACAAAGTTTGGTTGTTAAATTTGAACATGTTTTTGTTTCTTTTCGAAAATATAGGAAAATATCGGTGAGTCTAGTAATCGAAAGAGAGTTGGAAATATATCTTACTTTGAGTAGTATCAAAATGTTACAACCTTCAATAAATTAAATCGGAGCCAGTAATTCGTTACATATGACTGTTTGATAATAATATCATGAACGGAGTCAAGTAGTTATAATGTCAGACACACTCAAAACATTACGAGAATTCAAACAGAATTCAGAATATATTTATATTCTGAATTCTGTTTTGCTCTTAATTAATGTAGGTAATAATTAAGAGACAGAAATAAAAATTAATTAGCAATGTTTGTAATTATATCCAACTAATTTACAAGAGAACTTTGAAATACAACAGTATATATCAAAAGTATGTATCTACAATTTCCGCTATCGTACTAAGTAATAATTATATTATAAATACTTGCGAATTTACCAATAAAGCCTTACAAATTGTATGAGTAGCTTTTTATTGCTATTAAATACATATATAATAGTTATTAATTATAAACACGACAAGTTAAAAATAGCAATTCAAAAATGAAATCATTTAAACGTTTTGTGAGTTGAGGCACTGAGAGGAGTAATAATAATGATAAATTGTTTATTAATTCTCTCTCACACAGAATAGTTAACAAAAATCAGTTCACAAATTCAGTGTCATTTGATCGAGTAGGTGAATCTGTGTGAGAGACTGCTATCTGCACTAGGAGAACCTGTGTCCCCCACGACCGTATCCCTACGTTGTCGTCGTGTGGGGGCTTGAGTGGGTCTATGATCCCTAGGGCTATGCCGGTAGAGCCACTCATGCCGGATTGGCCTAGAGTGAGACTCCAGACTAAGCGGGATACCAGGCGGAGTCTGACCACAGACTGCTGCGAAGAGCACTCTAAGCGTCCCTCTGATCTAGTTAAAGGGGTATTGGAGTGCGAGGGGCGGGTCAGCCCTCTGTTAACTCAGGGGCTGACAGGCACTATTGCCACCGTCGGTGGGATAGGGTTAGCCACCTTGTCGATTCCGTAACCAACAGGGGCTCAACAACGACCTGACTGATGGCTCCAGGAGGGTACGCTGAAAACTTGCTGGCCGGAGGGCTTGCCTTGATTGGCCGGCTCATGACAAGGACAGTCTATAACACCCGACAGCTAAGTCGTAAAAACCTGTGGATACCGGCCGACCTCCACAGTATATAGGCTTATCCGGGTGCAGGGGGCACCGCTCGGATGGACTTTGTTTCCCCCATACTCGTGGGATAAGCTATGGATGAAAAGACTATAAACCTAAATAAAAATGACGTTGAGCCAGTCTTGGCGGAGGAGAGGATGGAGACGGCAGAGCTGTCTGCGGGAAGCGGCAACGAGAGCCGAGGAAGCTCGTGCGCCTCTTCCAAATTTTGGAGGAAGCG